>RCUC01131970.1:0-42151 GCA_003697995.1 Taxidea taxus jeffersonii | reverse complement strand
GGGGGGGGGGGGGCAGGAATCCTCCTGCTCTGACACACTTCCACTGTTTTTAGTTTAACTCTTTCTACAGGACCACTCCTTGGGCCTCAGCCTCCTCCTCTGCAAAAATTAAGAGGTCAGGCTGGGTAATTCTGCTAGGCCCTGATAGCCTCTGAAATCTTGAGGGTAGAGGTGATGGTGTGGTGCAAAGATAGGGGTTTATATCCAGAGTCTTTATCCAGGTATCAGGTGTAACAAATCAGAGAAGCCTGACCAGAGTGTGGCCTGGGTCTGTGAATCACACAGGGCTCAGTCAGCTGGTGAGATGGAGAAGAGGGTATATGGGTGTGACGGTGGTGGTGCACCAGCGGTATATTAAAAAAACATTTATTTAATACTTACTATGTGCCAAGTACTACTCAAACACTTATGTACTTTAATTCATCTAATCACTAAAATAAACCAGTTTAAGGTGAGAAAACTGAGGTAGAGAGAGGCTGAATTACTTACTCTAAGTCATAAGCCTGTACATGGCAGAGTTGAAACCCAGCAACCAGACTCCAGAATCTGTCGTCCCTTGTAGAAGTGAAGACATCATGCTCAGCAAGGACATGTCACAGCAAGATTGCTGGACACTGTTTTGTGCTAGAGTGTCTTTTGTTCCCCCAGAAGTACACGCATTTGTGGGAGGGAGTTTCAGTTGGGATGAGTTCCCCACATCAGATCTCAACCACTGGCCTCTTGAGTGTGAGGTCCTTGCAAAGTGCAGCCCACTCTGCCTGTTTCCTTCTTCTTTTATGGTGAGTTCTCAGGGAGCCCTCTTTCCTACCCTGATCTCTCTCTCATACACACACACACTCAACACACACACACACACACACACACACACACACTCATTCACACACACCATGCAGCCTAACCCCCAAAATCCCCCCACTTCCACCATCTGGAAGACCTGAACCCAGTAGTGGACAGGGTTCAAAGCATTTTTCTGGGCAGTGTCTGTTTCTATGCCAATCAGCAGATGCAAATGGCTGCCTGCAGAGAAAGGAACCTCCAGTTCCACACCCCTGAGCCATGGGAAGGTCAGTTCCTGCCCTGCTAACCCTGTAACTTGCATGTTAAAGCAACATTTCTAATCACCACGACCATAATTTGACTACCTGCAACTGTGTCAAGCATTCACAGATTATATTGGTCAGAACTTTTGGTTGCAAGAGTCAGAAGCCCAAACTTAAAGTAGTTTAGACAGACAGGGGAATTTATTGGTTTAATGACCAAACCGTAGAAATAAGAGGGATGGATCATGGCCTCAGAGACAGCTGGAACCAGGGCCTCTTTGCCTCCCCTCATATCTCTGCTTGGCCCTGCCTACAAGCTTCATTTGCTCCTTTCCTTCAGTTTTATCACTGGAGAAGGGATAAGGCCCCCAGCAAACTCCTCAGATGAGGGAGGACTTTCTTCCACCCAGAAGGTTAGCTCAGAGGAAGGAAGTTTCCTATCCCTGGGGAATGAGGGACTAAAGATGGGAGGATGATCCCTTTCCAGAGAGTGGAGAATAGGAATGAGGGGATGAGGATTTCATCCCCAGAAACAAGAGCAGGTATTCCCCAGCACACAACTTAGCTTTCATTAACTCAAGCAAATGTGGGAAGACCTGGGGTGTGCAGAAGGAAGGATTAGACACTGTGGTGAGACTGGGAAGTAACAGGTCTGTCCTGAAACCTTGCACTTTTTTGCAAATATTGGTGACATGAGTCACCAGTAGAAAGGAGTGTATTATGGGACCCACAACAGAGTCTGGGGGCATAAGGGAAGGCTTCCGGGAAGCAATAAAGTCCATGTTGAGACCAGATGACAAGAGTCATCCAGGTTTGGGGGTTTGAGGGAGGTAGGGGGCAGTGGGGTAGGGTAGGGAGTGGAATGAACATTCCAGCCAGAAAGGACAGGACTACAAGACCAATCAATGTGTGAGGGCTTCAGAGAAAGCCACAGTGAGGGGGAGGGGGAGGCAAGCCAGAGCACTGGCACAAGAGGACATTGTGACCAGAATGGGGGCTGGGATTTGATCCTGAGGGCAATGGAGAGCCATAACAGTTCTAAGGAGAGCACTTCCGAGTTCTCAATTCTGAGATCCCTTTTTGGGTTCCCTGCAGACAATGTGTCAAAGGGGAGAGGTACACTTACACACCTGTGGGGAGAATTTTTGAAGCAGTTTTGCTGCCAGTTTTAGAAGTCTATACCTAAAAAGTAATAAGAAAAAACACTTCAAAGAACCCCCCTGGCATGGAGTAGTTACAGGAGATGGGGATAGGTGATCCTTGTGTGAAGAAAAGAGCTAGTGGCCCTTGAAGTGGATGACCTGAGGGTGGGCATGTTCCCTATAGTGGGGAGTTGGGGAAAGGTATTCCCAGAGACCTTCTCTCATCCTGCAGAGGCTTTGGTAGTAAGGGGCCACCCTCCCCTGGCTTCTGGGTCTTCACTTTCCCATCTGTAGGACCTACCAAGATTTGGGTGGAGGAGGCTGGGGACTGGATGGGAGAGCTGTCCAGTCCACCTCAGGTGAGCTGCAGGAGCAGAAACTTCTCTTTTCTGTTCTAGAAAGGATCCTATGTTGGTTTTCCCACCATGTGAAGGCCAGAGGCTGAATCTCCTGAGGGTCAGGTCTGTGGCCAGGTCCAGATTGAGGCTAGGTAGTATTCCTGGTGAAGAAAAAGAGAGGTGCTAGTGTGGGGAGGCTGAGAGAGAGTGTGGAGGTCACTCGGTTCCTCCTGATCTCCTGATCCTGACATTCATCACATACACACACTCTGTGCCAAGGGTGCTGGGGACCAAAGAAAGGGTCACACTTGGGGGGTGGTGGGCAGGGAGACAGAGCTGGGGAACTGGGGGAGGGGAGAAGCAGGCTGGGCCCTGAAGGTGTGGGCAGTGTTGTGTGGCCAAGTCAGGATAGAGGGATCTGGACTGCAGAGACCCTCCCCCTCAGCAGCCTGGCCTGGCCTCCACCACAATCCTACCGCCCCCTGGGCACTCCCGCTGTGGGGCTCAGCTCTCGGAAGGCTCTTTCTCTCAGCTCTGTTCCTCCTCCGTCTTTCCCTGTCCTTGTCATTCTGAGACCGCCTCTCGGTGTATGTGTCACCCTGTCCCTGCCCTGTTTTGTCTCACCTCTCTCCTCATCTCCATCTCAATTCTTGTTTCAGTCCCGTCTCACCCCCGGGGCCTTCTCCGTCTCTACGCCTGCCTCACTCTCTTTCTCCATTCCCTGCTCTCTCTCTTATCCTTGTTTCCTCTGTCTCTTGCCTTGTCCCCATCGCCATCCCTGTTTTTCTCTTGCATGCGCTTCAGCTTTGTCTCCATCTCTGTCCCTGTGGACCCACTTGCCCCTGTCTCCAATCTCTCTCTCCATGTCTCATCCTTGTCTTCATCTGTGAACCTGAATCTCTCTTGTCTCTTTCTCCACCACTGTTTCTGTCCCTTTCTCTCCCTGTGTCCTCGCTTCATCCGCGTCCCCATCCCAGGCTCCGTCTCTTCCTTGTCTGTGTCTCCATCCCCCTCCTGAACCGCCTCCGTGGTCCCCGGAGGGTTGGGACCTCGCTGGGGGCGGGGCCGAGGGGCTGGATCAGAATAACTCGGTTATCGGGACGAATTGAATTAACTTCTTCACCGGAGCGCCGCCAGGCCTGTCTCCCCTCCCTTCTGTGGGGCCGCAGGTGGGGAGGCCGAGGGAAGGGGTTGGGACCCTCCAACCTGGCACTGTGCGTACAGAGCGAAGGTCTGGTCGGGATTGGGGCGGGATGGGGACTCCAGGCTTGGGGCCCAACACTGCCCCGCCTTGCACCTCGGGAGCCCGAGGAGGGTGGCGGGGACCCTTTGGAATGGGGGTCTGGGGTAGCTGGGGGTGGGGCCTGGGCCACCCAGGCCCCGCCCCGCGGAGCTTGCTCGCCCCGCCCCCTCCGCGGGGTCCTGAGCGTTAAAAGGCGCGCGGGCCCAGCCCGGCTGCACTTGCTTTGCACCCGGGCGAGGGGCGGCCGCGACGGGGCGGGCGGACTCGCAGGCTCTCAGAGCCGGCCTCGGGTCCTCAGCGCTAGGCGCTCAAACCCTCATCCCGACCCCCATCCGGCCGGGGACCCCGACCCCGACCCGGCCCGGCCCGGCCCCCGACCCCGACCCCCCGGGCCGATGGACTACTCCTACCTCAATTCGTACGACTCCTGCGTGGCGGCCATGGAGGCGTCCGCCTACGGCGACTTCGGCGCCTGCAGCCAGCCCGGCGGCTTCCAATACAGCCCCCTGCGACCCGCCTTCCCCGCGGCTGGTCCTCCCTGCCCCGCGCTCGGCTCCTCCAACTGCGCGCTCGGCGCTCTACGCGACCACCAGCCCGCGCCTTACTCGGCAGGTGAGCCCAGACCCGGCCCAACCCTCCCTCCAAATCCTGCGGAAACCCCAGCCCCTGCCCTATTTGGAAGTGATTGCGACTGTCCCCCACAGCCGCCACCATCCTTGCCCTCCAACACCCGCGGGATCCTCAGCCTCCCTGTAAGACGGGCTTCCTGTAGGCAGAGTTGAGCCCCCCCCCTCTCATCTTTCCTCTTCTCGTGCTCTTAGGGTCAGGGAAATAGATCCCTGGCCCAGCCCCAGGCCCCTCACCAGGTCCTCCCCTCCCCACCTGCAAAGACTGACCACCAAACCTCTCCACCCTGTATCTCTGGAAGATGTCCCCGGCTCAATCCAATCAGATCCCCATCCTTATCCCCACCCCACTTCATGTCTGAAGCTGAGCTGCCCAGATGGAAGCCTTCCTAGGGCCCCAGCACCATCAAGCCCCTCCTGCCCGGTTTTGGACCCATCCTGCCTGTGCTCAGATCCTCTTGCTCCACTGAAAACCCCTCCCTTGCTGGAAGAAAAGTGTGTCCAGGTCACTAAGCCACTTTCATTCTCCCTTTCCCCCTGGAGACTCTCCCAGCTAGAGTCCTGCAGAACCCAGAATGAGCTCCCAACACCTCCAAGCCTCTTGATCCAAGTCCCAATCTGAACCCTCAACTTCATGGAGCCTCTCAACCATCCCCATCTCTCCGGTTAGAGTCCCGGCTGCCCCACCCAATCTCCTTATCTCCTTCCTTCCTGGGAAGACCACTGGGACCCAAACAGAATATTGGGGCCTGAGAGGGTGGGAAGGGATGGTGAGATAGGGACCTGGGTTTAGAGAAATGAGAACCAGCAAGATGGAGCCAAAAACTGGAACAGGGATGGGGAGATTGGGTACTCTTGGGCAGATCAGGATGGGGATTGGGGAGACAGGGGGAGGAAATGAGGATATGGGCTCCCCAGAGCTGGAGTTCTGAGATGGGAGATAGACAGGTGTGAGCAAAGATGGGAAGATTGGGGACCCTGGGAGAAATGGGGACCCAGGGTTGGGGAGATGGAGACAAGAACTAGGTGATGGGGACAGGAAATATGGGAGATGGGGACCAAGGAAGATTAGCAACAGAGATGAGGAAGATGGGGTTAGGAATAGAGTGCTGGAGACAAGGATTAGGGGGAGATAGAGAACTAGGGTTGTAGGACAAAGATGAAGGATACTGGGGACTCCTGAAGAATATAGAGACCTAAGCAGGGTTTGGTGAAAAGGATGAGGAGATACTGTCAGAAACACTGTAGGGCAGGGGGACCTGGGTGGGGTAAAAGAGAACAAGGATAGGAAGAGAATGAGGGAGAGTGGTGGGGCTGGCTGTGGAGGAGTTGTATCACAGAGAGAGGTGCCTGGGAGGAAGAAGAAGGGCAAAGAGAAGGTGAAGGAACCTGGGTGGGGAAAAATAAGGACCCTTTTCAACGGGCACAAAGAAAAGAATGGTCTGAAAGGGGAAAGCTGAAGAGAGATGTGGATGGAGAAAGATGATGAAGAGGAGAGGATACATGGAGAAGAATGGGATGAATGGAAAAAGAAGTTCTCCAGAAGAATGGAGGAAATGAGGCCTGGGAGGAGAGAGATGGCAGGGTAGAGGGGGCCAAGTCCCTACATGACAGAAAGTATGTGGCAGGGCTCACAGTGGACCCAGGCCAGGGAGTTCCAGTCGCCCAGCCTCCGTCCACAGCTGGTTACGGGGAAGACTCAGGATGCTGATGAGACCTGGCAACCAAGGCTAGGGTGGACAGACCAGGACCTGAAACCAAGTGGGCAGATTGACCAAGGTAGAAGCACACCAAAGGGGAGGTCAGAGGAGCATGTGGACTGGAGGGAGTTGAGGAAACACGGAGAGGACTGAGGACCGGTGAGCAGTCTTGACCTGAGGATCATATCCTGATTCCCTCAATGCTGCTCTTGGGCCTCACTCCCCCTACACCCTGTCCCCCTTCACTCCTGCCGGCTCCACTGAGCTATAGGGAAGATGCTCAATTCGGGACTGAGGGGAGGAAGCCGGGACTGAGGGAAGGAAGCCTAGGGGCCAGCTCCAGCGGGAGGCTGAGCGATCTCAGGGCAGGACACATCGGGCTGAGCTCCGGCCCTCACGCGCCCACCCTCGTTGCTACCCCCTCCTGCACACACCCCTAGTGCCCTACAAGTTCTTCCCGGAGCCGTCGGGCCTGCACGAGAAGCGCAAGCAGCGGCGCATCCGCACCACGTTCACCAGCGCGCAGCTCAAGGAGCTGGAGCGCGTCTTCGCAGAGACTCACTACCCCGACATTTACACGCGCGAGGAGCTGGCGCTCAAGATCGACCTCACTGAGGCTCGCGTGCAGGTGCGTGTTTGCGTGTGTGTATGGGAGTATGCGTGTGGAGGAAGGTGGGAGGCTAGTGCCAGACACTTGGGGGCCACTGGACAGAGGGGCCTCCCTCAGGTGACAGGCAGGTGCAGCTTGGAGGCGGAGACCTGGGACCAGGGGCCAGCGTGCAGTCTGGGGGTAGTTGGGCAGGAGAGGATGGACAGCTATGGGAGGGGATGGGGCCAAGACTTGGCAGACCTGAGGTACTCGGGAGACCCTGGGGAGAACTGAGTTCTTCAGCCCCACGATTTCCCATGGGTCTCCTTAGTAGGGCCAGGCATGTAGAGGAATGCTTGGGAAGCCTGGAAAGAGGCCGAGTGGGTAGTAGAGTGGGAGCCCCAGGCGGCCTCTGTGCCAAGCGAGGCAGACGAATCCGGGAAAGCCAGTGAGTGCTGCCATTTCCCTCCCCAGCTCTGCAGCTGTGAAATCTCTGAATCAGGAAACCCAGGGCTCTGGGCAGGCTCAGGTCTCCCGCCCAGGTGGGCTCTGTTGTCTGTCTTACAAATCCAAGTACAGATATTCAGGGGGTTCGCCTTTACTGGAGACCCTGAACAAAAGATTTCCCCTGGTGCCCAAAACCCGTTTTCCACCGCCGTGGGACACTCCTGGTGCAAACTCCTGGAGCTGCTTGTGGGAAGGAATTGGGGGCAGGGCTTTGAGTGATGAGGGAGCAAAGGCGGAGTCCCCTCCAGGAGACCCAAGAACACTGGAAGCAGCGGGGTGCGGGTACGCGGGTGAGCAGATCCCAAGGGGAAGACCTAGAGGAAGGGGCAGGTGGAGGAGAGGAGATAGCGGAGAGGCGAGGGGGGCCACGAGCCAAGTGGTGGCGGGCCTAGGGGCCGACGCTCAGAAAGCTGGTAATAATCCTGATCCTGTCCCTTCCGGACTGAGGGCTCACCCGCGTCTTGCGGCCTCGGCCTGACCGGCCCCTGTGCCCGCAGGTCTGGTTCCAGAACCGCCGGGCCAAGTTCCGCAAACAGGAGCGTGCGGCCAGCGCCAAGGGTGCGGCGGGCGCGGCGGGCGCCAAAAAGGGTGAGGCGCGCTGTTCGTCCGAGGACGACGACTCCAAGGAGTCCACGTGCAGCCCCACGCCCGACAGCACCGCGTCGCTGCCGCCGCCGCCCGCCCCCGGCCTGGCCAGCCCGCGTCTGAGCCCCAGCCCGCTGCCTGCCGCCCTGGGCTCCGGGCCCGGGCCTGGCCCCGGGCCACAGCCGCTCAAGGGTCCTTTGTGGGCTGGCGTGGCAGGCGGCGGGGGCGGGGGGCCGGGCGCAGGCGCGGCGGAGCTGCTTAAGGCCTGGCAGCCTACGGAACCCGGGCCCGGGCCCTTCTCCGGGGTCCTGTCCTCCTTCCACCGGAAGCCTGGCCCGGCCCTGAAGACCAATCTCTTCTAGCCGCGGGACTCTGGAGGCTCCGGTCCTGCCCCAGAGAGAGCCCCTAACCCCTCCAGGACCTGACAGAGCCCCTCCCCATTTGAGCGCCCGCCTGGAACTGCCTAGCTGTCCCCACCCCCTACCGTGTCTGACCCCTAGGTGTGTGCCCTCCCCAGCTCTGGAGACCAAGTCAGGGCCTCTCATCCTCACCTACCCCATCCAGCAGAACAGGGTGCTTTCACTGGGGCCCCCCCATCCCCTCCAGCTTGGCTTTCTTTGGAAACAGGATCAAATAACTGTGCTGGAACCTGAGGGTCCTCAAGTAGAGTAACAGCCTGGCTCTGCCACCGGCTGGGTCACTCCTCACCTTAGCGACCAGCCTGCTGCCCCAGCCTTCCGGTCCACCCGTACTGATCGGGTCCACCGGCACTGGTCGTGGTTGGGATAATAAGCTGCGAGAAGGGTCCCACTGCCAATTCATCCCCTCCCATTCCCAACTGGTCTGGCGCAGAGGTAGGCCTGTTTAGAGCAGTGGGGCTGGCTGCTGGGCATCGGGACAGAGGGGTTTTCTCTTATCCCCCCCCCCTTTATTTTGGTTGTTGTTGTTCTTTTCCTTTGAAAAACTTGTAATTTATTGAGGTGAGTTTTGCTCAATCCAAATAAAACTTAATTTATTGAAGACATCATGCTGGCAACCCTTCTGAGTACCCAGGATGGAGATAGGCTGCCTACAGGAGTAAGACCCTCTTGCAACCAGCAAGGAACCCACTGCAGCCCCATATCGGCAACTCAAGGTGGTATTGACCAGGAGACAGTGGGAACTAAGCAAACTAGCACTTTATGGCCCAGATTCTTCTCCCCACCCCCAACCAGCCCCAATAATATTAAAGTGCCCGCCCTCCCAAAACCCACACAGAAAAACTTAAATAAACCCCAGCCCGGTCCTTGGGCTACTCCTTCATTTCCGGACGAAAACCCCCAGAGTGGGGGTTGGGAGAGGTCCTGGCTGAGCTCCTCCCCCTGTGGTTCAGGCCAGGTGGAGGGCAGCAGAAACAGCGGTAAAAGTGGGGCCCCAGGCGTACCCAAATGGACCATAACGGGCACCCCTGGGACTGGGAGTAGGAGTCTAGAAAGGGAGGTCAGCACCGGAATAACCCAAATCCTTGGTAATTGGGGTGACTGACCTCCGGAGCCCTGGGGCAGGTGACGGGCAGAATGTCCTAATTAGGGCATTCCAAATGATTGGGCAGTGGGGAAGGCAGATCCCCAATAAATAGGCAGAGAGGTACTGCCCCACCCCTCGTAACTTTTCAACTTCAGGGCTGTGGCTGGGCCTTAGTGGAGGGGTAGGAGTGCCGAGTTCGCAGCCTCGCAGTTCCACTGCTATCACTTGCTGAGCTGCAGGGTGTCCAAAAGGAGGCGCTTGTGAGCCGGGTCCTGCACCCCAGCCTCCTCCAGGTCCTCCTCGGTGATGTCGCTGTAGGAGTAAGAGAAGCTGGGAGTTGGGCGAAGCACTCTCGAGGGCCCGTAGCTCCGCCCCCAGGGCCAGCCCTACCCCATCCACCTCCAGCCCCGCCCCCACCTGAGAAACTCCAGGTCGTCCCAGCCATTGTGCACCAGGCCCTCCTCATAGCGCTCCAAACCGATGGCCCGCAGCCAGGCGCCCATGCCCGCCTCGCCCAGCCCGCCGGCCCGCCCGCCCTGCGGGCACGGAGCCTGAGGGAATAGGATATGTCAGGGGGAGCACCGAGGGTACCCACGCAGAGAAGCCCCGCAGACAGCCACCTTCTACTACATGCTTCAGGGGAAGAGCCAAGGACTGGGGCTGATTCAATGTGTCCCCCCAGCTCAGGGCAGAAGGGACACCACTGAATGATGCTGAATGGTGAAGTAAAAGGACACCACTGTCCACGGGCAAGCACAAACCTCAGGTACACACAGACAGCCACCCCTGGTCCACACACCTCCTCCGCCAGGTCCTCCTGGATGCTCTCTCGGATGCGAGGTGGAGGGAAGCTGAGAGGCCGGCCATAGTCCGAGGGCAGTCCCCGGGGCGGCTGCAGCTCCAGGGGGCCTGGCAGAAGCACTGAGCGGCCAGGCCCAGCAGGAGCATAGTCCACCTCACTCAGCGTCTTGGCCATCTGCAGCACGGAGCAGGAGCGATCGTCCCCACTGGCTACCTCCCCCAGGAAAGTGCTGGTAGGTGAGGGGCCTGGGGGCAGTGGGGGTCTTGGATGGGCCTTGGGAGGCGGTGGGCCACGGGCCTCACCCCCGCTGCGGCCCCGGACCACTGGCCCTGGCAGAGGATCCAGGCTGGGGGGCAGGAAGATGGCTGAGTCTGGCAGTGGTGGGGGTGGAAAGTCTGGAGGGGGCAGTGTGCCCCCAGACTCCTCATCTGATGAGCTCCCCTCTCCCACACGGGGGGGCCGGTGGCGCCCAAGCTGTGGAGCAGGCACTGTGATGGCCACTTTGTTCTTGGTGGCCGGTGGGACAGGGGCCCTGGCAGGCGAGGGTGGCTCCGGGGGCAGCAGCTGGTGGGGGACCCCTTCAAGGACGTAGTAGGCAGGGTTATTGAAGCTGTTCTTGGGTGGGGGGGCTGCCACCCCTTCCGGCTCTGGAGCCCCCTCTGCCTTCAACCTGGGTTTGGGAGCAGGATAATGAAGTCAGGACCCAGATACCAAAGTGAAGGCAATGTGTGCCGCGGAGCGAGAACTGGACTGGGGGTCAGGACTGTGGGCCCCCCGGTTCTTAGAATTGCATGTGACCTTGAACACATCACTTTCCCCTTCTGGCCCTTGGTGTCTTCACCTCTAAAATCCAGGAGTCACGATCATTGAATAGATAATCCCTGAACTTCCTTGCCTGACTTGCTAAGATTCTCAGATCTTTCTTTCATGACTTCATGAAAGCTGAGTTTAAAATCAGGGAAAACAGGTGTGGGAGGCAGGGCAATAAATACTTTAATGCGAATGACCGGCCAGATCTTGAAAGTCTCTGGAGGTACCTGAGGCCAATCTATTGAGGAGTCTCACCCAGGGACTCGGGTTCGTTTTACTCAAGCCTGAAGGTAAAACCAAGGTGACTGGTAACAGGTGAAGGTGAGTGAAAAAGCACCAAACCGCAGCTAGGAGCTTTTATTGAAGTTCAAGCAACACTTGGATATAATTGGAAAGTAAGCCTCACTTTCCCCAAGTATGATCCACAGAACACTAGTTCCCCAGGGTATTAATAGTTACTGTGTGAAAAAGAAGTTTCCTGGCCCATTAAGTTTGGGAAACTATATTCAACAGAGTTGAAAAAGGATTTCCTTCCTGTCCACATGCTCAGAGCTTTTGCGAATACTAATGTACACTGGGACTGTCTAAGAAAAGAATCCAGCCAGAACCATTTCCCAAACTCATTTTGACCACAAACGCATTTCCAGTGGGGCACCTTGTAGGACAGCGTTCCATAGAATGCACCGAAGGAAAACCCATGCTGAGGCCAAACAGAAAGTTCAAACTAAATCTGTTTATGTGGAGGGAACTGTTGCAGAAAACAACTTCTAATTCTATTTTTTAAGGCAGAATCGGGAGGAAAGAATAACTGTGCTCCCACGGGCTCAGAGAGCCACGCCTCAGGGAGGCCTGGCTGGCCACAGTGGCTATAAGTATAGGGGCATCAGATCACTCAGGCAGCAAATGGTCCCCAGGCTGGCTCTGAGAGCCAAGCATAGCAACAGATGAAGTTGGGGGTAACAGGTTCCTTCTCTTACCTGGAGGTCAAGGGCTCCTCCCGGGGGGCAGCTCGAGGTGGGGCTGGGGGCCTCCCAGTTGGTGGGGGTTTCTCTGGTTCTTCGAATAACTTGGACAGTGGGCAGGAGGCCTCTGCAGGGACTGGCTTGCGGTTCCCTGACCTGCCGGGGTGTATAGGGGTGAGATGAGGTAGAGGCTGACCCAAAGCCTCCAGGCACCCCTTCAAGGGACATCCAGCACAGTCCCAGATCACCTGGGATCCTGGCTGCCTCGAGACACAGAAGGGACTTTGCTCTTTGCTCCTGCCTCGTCCTTATCAATGCTGATCCACTCTGGGGGAGGAAGAGAAAGAAGACTCAGAGGGGACCTGGGGTCCTGGACTACAGGCCTCTTCCAGCTACTCCTCAGTGCAGGCCCACCTCCAGCCACGGCTGCATAAATTCCAGATATTCCAGGGGTTCTAACAAGCCCTGCCCCCACCCCTGGTCCACCCCTCCTAGACCTGCCCACACCACCCCATCTTATGCCCCATATCCCTCCCAATGGGGACCCCACCGTAGAGTCGCTCACGGGTGCCCAGGCGCTCTGTGGGCACCCGCACCTTCATGGAACCACGGATGTTGCCTGTCTCCTCGCCGCGGTGGGACAGGAAGGTCAGGAACTGCTGGGCTGTGCTGCCAATCATGGACTTCAGTGCCACCACACACTCCCCTGAAGGGAAGATGGGGCAGACCAGCAGATTGCCAAACCTTCCTGGAGCTCTGCTTGGCTTTCTGTGACCCTTGGCACCCTTCCCCGCCCTCACCATAGGATTCGTAGCCATCCATGGACTTGACCGTGAGCAGGAGGTGCTGGTCCTGCAGGTACTCGATATCAGCCAGAATTGGCTTGAGCTGGGGAGCAGAGAGGGCCAGTGAGGAACAAAGCCTCAACCACCCCCTCCTTTTCCTGACACCACTCACCCCTACCCTCAGACTAGTCCATGCTTACTCCCACTTAAGATCCCAAATCCTTAATATAGAAGACATGGCCCCGCATGGCCTCTCATAACAATTAACAGCATTGTCATTCATTTTCTACATCCTCAATGGCCAAGAGAGGACCTGACATTTAGCAAAGGCTCAAAAAGTATTTATGAATGGATAAATGAACCTGCAACTTGGTCCCACCCGCCCCGCCAATAAAGCAAAGGCCCTCACCCTTTCTCATGCCCAGCCCTACCACATACACACACGCACACATGTGCACACACACTTGCACACACACGAACCATATGCGCTCGGCCCACCTCTCCCTGTGCCCTCACTTGTAGGCCCAGGCCCTGCCAAAAGCCTCACCGTGGGCAGCTGGCGTGAAGACCACTGCACCTTGAGGAAGTTGATGTTGTCACTACTCTGGGCATCATTCTCGAAGCTCTTCTTGTACTCTGGGGAGAAGGTGTGGGATACCCAACTGAGTGCCACCTCCTGGCTTCCTTTCCCCCTATCCAGGGGGCTGACCACTCTGGGCACCTCAGGCTCCCCATCCCTCCTGGCCACACCCAGCCCCGGGCCTGCCTCTGACCCTCCAGGCAGGTGGAGTAGAACTCAATGAAGAACTTGGTGCGGCTAGCTGTCTTCACAATGGCCTCGATGCTCTCAAACTCAATGTAGGCCTGGTCCGAAGTCTTTGAGAGCCCTGAGGGCCAAAGGGAGGCAGGCAGTCAGGAGGGCTGAGAGGGTAGCAGGAGGAACAGGATAGACACTGAGCCCTGGAACAGGAAATCAGGGGCCCTGGCAGGGGAGGAGGGACATCCAGGAGGGACCTCCCCAATCCCAATGCAGAGACCCCAAAGTCCATGCCCTGGACCAGGCAAACAGACAACCCAAGGATGAGAGACCATCTAACAAGAGGGTTGGGGGACCAGAATGCCTGCAGGGACTGCCGGCCAACAACCCCCCACACTACCAGGCACACTCAGGGGTACACACTTGGCTCCAACCAAATACAGGTATGTGTATGCTTATATTCCCAGATACACACACACCTTTCATGATGCCCTAGGCACACCCACAGTCTCACACAACACTTATTCAGAAACAGTCTTGCACATATGTGTACACACCCAAACATACACACATAGATATAGTCAAACCTCGGCACATCCCAGGCCACCCCCTGTGCCCAACCCCTCCCCCCCGCCACAAGCACATCCAGAAGAGTCACCTTTCTTGGAGATGAACTGAGAGGTAACTCCAACCTCAAATGTCCCAAACACAGGGGAGTGGTCGCTGGTGACGATGTCATCAGTGCAACCTGGGATAGGAATGGGAGCTCAGGGGCAAGCTCTTTACTCCCTGCTACCACTTCCCAGGGCAGAATTGGGACTGTGACCACCCAGGACTGCCCATCACCCTGCCCCGGAGACTCTGACCGTAGGAATTGCAGATGATGTGGGTCTCAGGGTAGGACTTCCAGAGAATCCGGTCACACCACGAAGGCACATTGGTCCGGACCTGGGGCAGGGGATGTCAGCACGGTCAGGGCCAACAGCCAGGGCTGCTAGTCATGAGCCCTGCCACAGAGCTGAATGCTGGTAAGGCCCAGCACTGCCACCACCCCAGGCCTGGTACCCACCTCCCTTCCAGGGTTCTAACAACACCCAGGATCACCCACCCCAAGGCCTTAGAGGGGCCACCAAAGCTGGAGTATTAACTGCCCAGACCTTGACCAGACATACACTCTTGATTCGCTACAGCCCAGAGGACTCTCCCAAGGGCCCCACTGCCCATTCCCTCCGCTCACCCCAGTTGGCTTCTGCTTGTGCCATGCATACGTGTCCCGGGAGCCCCGCTCGTAGCGGTAGGTGGGTGGGAAGGAGATCTCTTCCTCACCTAGGGAAAGTGGGGAACAAGTGGGGGTCAGGGCCCTGCAGACCCAGGGGTATCATAAAGATCCCAGCCCTGGAGACCTGCTGGGCCCACACTCACTGAATCGAAGGAAGACCTTGTGCTTCTCACGTTCCAAGTTAAGCTGGTCCACCCTGAGCAGGGGCTCAAACTCCCTCCTGCTGATGTAGTTCAGGATCTCCTGCAGTGAAGACACAAGGGTGGGCTACTCCCTCTTGAGCCCGAACCAGAGCCAGAGGTAGAAGCCCCACTGGCCCCCAGCTCAGCTTCCCTCCCAGCCACCCAGCAGCCCCATTCACACCTGGATATCCATGTCCAGGCGGTAGTTGAGGTCCCCAAACCAGAAGAGGTGAGTGAAACGCAGAGAGATGTCAAAGGCACTGAGCTGCCGGTCGCCCAGCGAGAGCAGCCGCAGGATATCCAGGTAGTTCTGGTTCCGCCTATGGGGGAGGGGGGAGTGGGGGCAGGGTCAGGACCCAGAGACAAGGTCAGAAGTCTCTGGCATCAGGGATGGGGCATGGATCAGGGGACAGAGGAAAGAGCTGGGAACAAGATCGAAGTAGAGGAGTCGAGTTGGGACAAAGGAGAAGGTGGTCTCTAGGGACAGGGATGGAGGGTAAAGACTTGGAAAGGCGCCCCCTCACCGCGCGGTTTTCTCATTTCCCGAGGTGAGGTGGCAATTCACAAAGCCAAATGAGGTGCCATTGAACATGAAGGAGACTCCCACAGCTCCCTTGTTTCCTGTCAGGGCAAGCAAGAGAGGAAGGCCTGCGTCACCTTTGGAAAGCTCCCAACTCTCCCCTCTGCCCCTCCAAGCGGTGGTGGGAGGATCCTCCCAGCCCCACTTCCCTTGCCCCCCAGGCTATGAGGCAGGCAGGCCTCTGGATGCAACCCCCATCCCCAGGGGGCCACACAGGGCACACGCAGTCCATCTGGACAGCCCGAGTCTCTGCATGTGTGAACACAGCCCCTGGAGATCACAGCATGGGGTGTGGACAGAGACCCTGCCCACCCTACTCACCCAGGGTGTTGGCAATGCCTGTCTTCACGCTGGACGTACTGACGTGGCTGATTCGGTTCTCGTGCTCTGGCTTGACCAGAACAGCTACCTTGATGTTCCACAGTGACTGCATAGCAATCTGGGTAGAGGGTTCAGGGTCACCCCTGCCCTAGGCGGGGGCACTGTCCACACTCCCCCCATCACCCCTGCCTGTACTATAGACTGTACTGTCAGTCACAGGACAGAAATGTCTGTTACCCTTTTTCCCTGAGGGGCCAGAGAGAAACACAGCATGTTCCCATAGCACGAAGGACTTGTTAGATCTCCTAAAGGATTTGCCCCGGGGACCAGAGGGAAAGCCAGTCAAGTAGTGCTCCCCAGGGTTGCCCATAAGATCAAGCAGGATGGTTTGGGGGGCCCTAAGGGGGGACTGGACAAGATGACCCCCACTCACCGGGCGGTAATCCAGATCTGTGAGCTCCTTGAGGCCCCCGCGTAGCAGGTCCAGCCACTCGCGGTCACCCACCGAGTTCTCCTGGGTCCCAAAAACATAGATGTCATGGGGTATGGTCACTGTGACCTCATCCAGGGTCTTCCCCAGACCCTTCGATGTGAACCAAGACGTCACATTCTTTGGAGGTGGCACGCTTCCTGGAGGTGAAGGGGGGCGCTGTGATCAGGCCTCTGCCCTGGGGTTGGCCTCTCGGGGTTGCCCCCGGGGTTGGGGCCTCTCCCCCACCCCCCAGCTCCAACCCGGGCCTGACCCATGTTCCAGGTGCCGATGAAGACAGAGATCATGTCGGGCTCATCTTGCTTGGAGTGTTTGTTTTTCATGAGCTGTAGTAGCTGGCAGAAGGCCTCCCGCTTCTGGGGGGACAATAGGCATTGAGGAGAGGTCCCTGGTAGGTGGCAGGTCCCACGAGGGGAGGGTCATACCTGTCTGGCCCACCACTCAAGCCTATCACAGGTGCTCAATCACCATTCACTGAATGGACCTTTGACTCCACCCTCAGGCCACCCATTCTCAATACAGATACTCTCTGCCCTGTCGGAGGCCTCCCACCACCACCCCTGCCAGGAGGGGTGACCCATCTACATCACATGTCTCTTCTCTTCCCACCCCCCAGGGACCCTTGCGCCCCTGGGACCTCGCCCAGCTTGCTGCTCACCCGGGCACTGACAAAGATGAAGTCCTTGCGCTGTGTCCGATCCTTCTCCTTCTCAAACACGACGCCCAGCTTGTTCTGGACGCGCTGGGACTTAATGAGCTGGCGGACTAGGGAATGGAGGACGGTCTCACTGGCCCAGGCACCGAGGCTGGGAGGCTGCCCTACCCACCACCCCAGGTCAGGCCCTGGCTCACTGCGGTCATGTGTGAAGGTGGTCCAGTCCTCCTGCGAGTCCCGCTGTCTCCGCAGCAGCACTAGCCGCCCGCCCTCCACATCCACACTCAGTGTGAACTTCTGTGACTTCCCGATCTTGGTCAGGTCGCCCAGGGTCACGTCCAGCTTCACCTGCATGTCATGAGGTGGGGGGCTGCTGAAAAGACCTCGGGCGGGGACGCCCCCTGTACCTCCAACGGCCCTGTGCCCCACGAGGTCCCTCCTGACACCCCTCTGTACCTCGAAGGCCTGCACAGGGATGGTCTTGGCCTTACGTATGGATGGCTGCAGCGGAGCTGGTGGGGCCGTGGAGCTCATGTCCTGCAGGGCCTTCAGGGCCTGGAGCAGGGAAGGGCAGCCAAGGTCAGGGGACATGCGGAGAGCAGGGGCCACGAGGGAAACAGCAGATGGGATCAGTGCGAAACTACAGATTCAGGGCTGAAATCAGTTAGGCCAGTGCACACAGTCAGGGACTGGTAGGTCAGGTCAGAGGTCAGGAGTCAGGCTACCTTCTTCTGGATGCCTGACAGGAAGTCCTTTAACACTGACAGCTTCAGCACCAGGCTCTCGAGTTCTTGCTCCCCAGTCTGCGGCGGATTCTGCACAGAGAAAGAATGAGGCCATGCAAGCAGGAGGTCCCCCGCCCAGACCCAGATGTGAAGCCCTTCCTCACAGGCCTCCCCGTACTCCCACCTGCTGCTGCAAAAGGCGGGTCACCATGGGAGAGCTCTGCTGGTCAAACACCTTGGACAGGATCTCCAGGCCTGACAGGACCTTGTCCACTTCACTAAGGGAGACAACTCATCAGAAGTCGCCACCCCAACCCAAGTACAGGGAAAGGGGGCTGAGTGGGTCGCTTCAGCCTCCACCACAAGGATACAAGGGTTTGGGTGAGGAAAAGTCAGGAAACAACAGCTGGATCCCTGTTCAAGGCCACAGATCAGAGGTCAGGACATTTGTGCAACCAGGGGGCAGGGGAGGACAAGTCAGAGGAAAGGCGGTGTGCTTGCTGGGCGGGGTGGGGTGGGGTGGGTTACCTGTGCAGCCTCCGGCAGGAGGTGACAAGGGTGCGGGTAAGGTGGGGTAGGTTGCTGGCTCCGCCTCGCACAGCCTCCAGGTCCAGTCCGTAGCTACCCTTCAGGTACTCGTGCGAAACAGTGCTCAGCCCATTGGGAGCACTTCAGGGAGGGGTTAAGAAGTCAGTGAAGAACCTGCTGACCACATCCCAGCACTCCAGCCTGATCCCGGAGGAGATGGTGCTGGTAGTGATCCGAGCCCAGTGGATCGGGGTGTCTGCCTCTGGGGCTGAGATGGGCTGAAGATCCCCGGGGGTGGAGTGGGGGCTTAGGTCTCTCCCCCTTTGATGAGGACACCACTCTCAGAGGAGAAAGGGGAGTCCTGCTCCTTGCAGGAGGCTGTGGTCTTACCTCTCGGCAGCTGCGGTTGTGGGAGTCTCAGGGGCTGCTGGGGGGCTGCCAGGCCCCACAGAGGCAGACATACTGGTGGAGCCAGAACGTGGGGGCAGCGGGGGCTTCTCATCCTCGCCATCTGTGGACAGGAGTCAGTGGGCCTCCCTTCCTCAGGGAAGTATGGGGGGATGCTGCGGCTCTCAGATACTTCCCTGGAAGTGGGGTAAAGGGCCCTGGCATCATGGTTAGGAGCAGGGGACTTCGGGGGATGCAGGTTGAGAAGACGGCGGGGGGCGGGGGGGAGCAGCAGGTGGTGTCCAGGGAAGGGGCAGGAAGGCATCTGCACACAGCAAAGCGGGCAGCACCTGAGACATCACGGTCGTCAGGTGGGTCTGGTTCTCGTTCCCGCTCCACAGGCAGCAGCAGGGCACACACGAGGCCCTGGTTGGGCTGGGCGTACAGGCCGATGAGCTCACCCAGGGTCTGGAAACGGCGCACAGGCACGCCCTGCGAGGTCTGAGAACCAGCAAGGGTGGGAGAATGGTCAGCCAGCTGATCCCAAACCACAAGAGGGAATCAAGGTCGGGGCTCAGGGTCCAGGCTCCTACCTGCACGGCCAGAAAGTCTTCTCCATCAGGTAGAATTCGATATGTATGCACGTGCTTCTGATACCTGGTGACAAAGCAAGGGTCAGAATCTGTCGCCCCCCTGGCTGGGGTCTGAGCCCCAAGGCATGCCTTCCTCTGGCTACCAGGCTCTGGCTACCAGGCTCAAGTCCCTCAGCTTGGTCTTCCTAAAACCCTTTGCTCAGGCTGCACAGGGTTAATGAGGAGGCCAGTCCACGTCTATCCTGCTAGTGTTGCCAACAAGAGCAGGAATGACCAGCCTCTCCCCTCCACTCCTCTCTCTGCGCCACCCCCAGCCACTCCGCCACCCAGACCTACATAGGCTCCACACCCACCACAGGGCCTGGGAAGCAACAGGCAGCTCCTTTGTGGCCTCCACAGCTGTCTAAACAGCCCCTCTGGGCTGTGGTACCAGCTCTGGCCCCCCGCCAGAGTAAGAGTCCTCAGAAGCCTGGTTCACCTCTGTTTGCACACACAGGAGATGTGCTCACACACGTGTGTGCCTGCTGTCTGTGTTTACGCTGGTGTCTGGCTCTGCTGGAGCTGGGGGTGGTGGAGGCCGTCTGGCTAGGAAGTATGCGGGCATCCCAGCTTTCTCCCCACTGCCCCAGATGCCAGGAAACTGGGGTCCCCCAAGGGGGCCCCTTATGGGAGACCCAGGGGCCTCTAAGAGCCCCAAACTGAGGAGGGGTGAGAGGGGTGCTGACAGATGGCAGCAACAGCTGAGCAGGTGACAGCTGCCAGGCCTGGGCAGCGTGGGCCACACTAGGTGGGGACGGAAGACTCCGTCTGCAGCCATACGTCAGGTCAGCTTGCTCAAGGGTGTCCCCTGGGGCCCATGTGTGTGCTGGGCACCAGAGAGGAACAAATGCCCATTTGAGGGGACCCTACACCTTGGCCACAGTCCACCCCTCTACTCAAGTAAGTCCCCTCCGGGAGCTCTCATGGCTGCTGACGGGCCCCCGTTCTGTGCAGGTGTCTGTGTGCATACTGCTTTGTGGACTGTATTAAATAAGAAAAACAACATCCCATTAACTGAGCTGTGTCTGTAGGACACCCTACAGATGTGATCTCACTTAATCCTCCCTTTTGATACAGATATTCATGCCCTCCCCATTCTCCAGAAGAGGAAATAGGCTCAGAGAGGAAAAGCAATTTGACTACTGTCACAGAGTAAGTAAAAGGCAGAGATGGGACTTAAAGCCACTGGCAGAGGCCAGTGCCAGTGAGAGCAGGGGTGTGTCCTGAAATGCCCACCCATGGACGTGTGGGTATGTACACAGCTAAGCAAGTATGTTTCTTATCATGTTCCCCAGGTTTTTATCTCAATTCTGACTCCCCCCAGCACCCATCCCCGGGCTCTTGAGATTCAAGGAGTAGCCAAAGTCAGCTGGCAAAGCTGAAGCCCCTGACACAAAAAGACCTTCACTCCACCCATCTCCTCCCCTGGCAGTGGAGCCAGGACTCTCCCCTCCTGGGACAATAATGTTCCTCCCCAGACACAGGACCAGCTGTCCCCCTCCTACTCAACAGCTGACCCAGCACCTGCCTCCCCCGCCCCATCGGGGGTATGCCCTGAGAGGGCTGGGACTCTAGGATATCCTTAGTCCTTTGGTAGTCTCTCCTGGGTGTCAGACTTGGGGCACAAGCTGAGACTCAGGGGACCCATTTCTCTTCAGGCTTCTCGACCCTAGCAGCGCTCACATTCTGGCCTGCATTGTCCTGCGAGGGCCTGTCCCATGCACTGCGAGATGCTGCGAAGCATCACTACTGGCTTTCACCTACTTGATGCCAGCAGCACTACCCCAGTGTGACAACCAAAAATGTCTCCAAACACTGCCCAATGTCCCTGAGGGGTAAAATCAACCCCGAATGAGAACTACTAACCTAGACCAATACACCCACAAAGAAGTGAAGAAAACAGAAGCATAAGGGACAGAAAGGGGTTTGGGAGGGTTCACAGGGCTCAGGGGGAATGTAATCAGAGCCTAAGGCCCACAGGAGTCCACATAGTTTCAGACGATGGGGCACAGGAGACAGCTCAGGTAGAGGACTCCAAACCCACCAAACTCACCCAGAATACAGGTGCAGGACTAGACTCAGTCAGAGAGCTGCCAAGTCTAGCCCCACAACCAGCACTCATAGCTCAGGGCCAAGGTGGCCAGGATACCCAGGACCAGGGCACATGCCCATGCTCATTGATTTATGAAATAATGGCATGTCCCTATATAGCTTCGCTCTCCCCGCCAGCTTCTCAACACCACTCTGCCTCCCCAGCCCCAGGCAGCTACTCCCCAGTCCCAACCTCAGTCTTGGGGGCATAGAAAGGACCCCTAAGGAAGCTGTTGGGCATCCTCACACACCCATTGGTTTTTCTGGCCCTGCAACCTCTAATGCCTACTACTCAGACACTCAATCCCTGTATAAACAGAACTACACACAACCCTGGAATGCACATCCACACATCCTCACCCCTCCCGCCCCTTCTGCCTGAAGGGTGCCTGAGAGGGTCTGCCAGAAATTCCCCAGATTTTCCCCATTACAGCCACCCTAGCGGGACCCCACATACCCAGCCCTCCACGCCCCAGAAGGTGTCTCCAGCCACACAGCAGGAAGGAAGTGCCCCCTGCATCCTTCCTCAACCCCGGCTTAAAGCCAAAGCCCCCACTGTTGGGGGCGCTGGCGTCCCACTGTCCCAGGCCCTCCGCACACAGGCAAGGAACCTGGGACCGCGCCCCCGCCCGCCGGGAGCCCCAGCCCCACTCACAGGACGCAGAGCGCGAAGGCTCCCGCCACGCTCTCGCTGTCTCGGACCAGGAAGCTGCCATCGCGGCCTGCCCGGGCCAGCAGCTCCTCGGCGGCAGCGCGGCTCAGGTCGCGGTGGTACCAGGCGGGGGCCGGGCTGCCCAGCGCGCCCCCCGGCCCCGCACCCCCCGGGCCCGGCGCCCCGCATGCCGAGGCCATAGCGCCCGCAGGGCTCAGCGCCGCCGGCGCCCACTGCCCCGCGCCATCCGCCCCGGGAAGCTCGGGGCCGAGGCTGGGGTCGGGCCCGGGGCCAGAGACTGAGGATCCACGGACCGGACCAGGCCGGGGGTCGGGGGCTCCGCGCTCCGCCGCGCAGGCCGCCTCTTTCGCCGCACCGCCGCCGCCGCCGCCGCTGCCGCCTGCAGCGCCGGCCTCAACTTGAAGAGAAAGAAAAGTTTGTTCAGAGGCGGCGGGGGAGGGGCAGGAGCGCAGCACACAGAGCCGGGCGGCCGGCCCCCTCCCCCTCCGCTCGGCCCACGGCCCCACCGTCCCTACCCCCACTCTCTTCCCGGGGGGGATGATGGGCCCCGCGTTCCCGCAGGACGCGGGACCCCCCAAACCCACAATGATCCTGCCCCGCCATCACCACCTCTAGGAGATCCAGTCGTCACCCCCCCCACCAAGGTCAAGTCCCCCCCCCAGCCTTCTCCTGGACATTTTAGGACCCCGGCCCCCAGTCCAGAGAGTTAGCCCCCTCCAACAGTCTCAACGATATGATCCCCAATTGTCATAAACGTCTAATTCCACCCCAGATCTTTTCCATTCACCTCCCTTGCAGCCTCAGAGGGTCCGGTCCAGTCTCAAAACCCGCGAGGGATCCAAGATGAACCTTTTCCCTATCCTCATTATCCGGCCGGCCCAGACTCTCAACTCCCATGAAATCCAGGCCCCTCTTAGACCCGAACCCTCAAACTCCACTGGGTCCAGCCCCTCACAAATCCCGCGGGGGGAAATCCCCTCCATAGAAACCTGATCTCCCACAAACCCTCAGACAAGGTCCAGTGTCCCCGAATCCCCATGCGCTGTCCCTGGCAGCCCCTCGCATCCCGGGCAGAGCCCTTCCCCCCCTCCCGGCCAAGTTCCCTGGCACCATCCCCCATACCCGCAGGCCAGGGCCTTAAGGGGTTCAGCAGCCCGAGATCAGGCGCCCCCCTCCGCCACTGCCCTTCTAGAAGAAAGTTCCCTCAAACCACTGGGCTCCCGACTTCTCCCCAGAGCCGCAGCCGCCCGCGCGCAGACCCCCACCTCCTGGGCCGCTCGGATGCCCGCTTCCCGGGGGAAGCGGCCCTTGACTCTCAGCGGCCACTTAAGATGGCCATCCTCTGCCGCCGCACCCCCCCTCGCCTTCCGCCCCGCCCGCCGCTCCGCCCCCGCGGCTCTCCGCGGAGCCGAGGGTAGCACCCGCGCCCCGCCTTCCCCGGCCCCCGGTCTTGATCCCGGGGCCGCTGACCCGCCGAGTGACCTCGGGCAAGTCACTGCACCCCTCCGCGCCTCGTCTTCCAGCTCTGCAAAGTGGGAGCAATGTTATGAGGGCCGACTCAATGGGACCGTGCTTGTAAAGCTCTCGGCACAGGGCCTGGCATCCAGTAAACCTCCAGAACTGCGGCTATTTTTATTATTAATTAAGGAGTACCGAAGGTGACAGCTGTGTAAACTGTAAAGCGCGGCGCCAGAACGAACGGGTATTATTAGCACCCGCCCCCGCCCAAACTACTCCCTCCAAGAAGACAAACTTGAGCCTTTGTGGGCGGGACGCCGACCCGGGAGCTCCCCAGAGCCCGTACGCTCGGACTGCCCCGGGCGCCCAGGGAGGGAGGGGTACCCGGTCGCGGGAAAGGGGGCGGGACCCACAGAGGGTCTGGCCCGCCCCTTCCCCCCCAAAAAAGACCTAGCCGGTGGCAGCGTCTCCCGGGAGTCCGCTTCCTGCCCCGCCCCTCCGCGCCTTGGCTCCTTAAAGGCGCAGGCTTCCAGCCCGGCTCCCGCCGCGGCCAGCTCCCGGGCCGCGGTCGGCAGATCCCCTTTAACCTGGGAGAGAACTTTCACTTTGCTCGAGTGAACCTGTGTCTGGGTCAGTCCCGACAAGCTCCTTCCTCTATTTCAAATATGCGTTGGCTTAACCCAGCTGGGACAAAGCCTGGGACTCGGAATGGGGTCTGTGGGGGCCTTCCAGACTAGGTAAATATAGGAGCTAACAGACAGCCCCGTACATCCCAGTGTCTCCAGACCCCTCCAGGAACTCTGTAAGCCATCCTCCACAAAGGGCCTGACTTCCCCGTCACTCAGCTCTAGGTACGAGGGAAGGTGAGTGCCACGAAAGGCGCACCCTCCTGCGACGGGCAGGGGAGAGGCCTGGATTAGGGGTCTTCACTCCTGGGTTCTAGGGCTGCCTGGTGTTCTCAGACACGGACCTCTGCCTCTCTGAGGATAACTGTGAGGGGGGTGTAGAGACAAAGACTTCCCCAGGGGAAAAGGGCAAGAGGGAGACCCAGAAATCAACTCAGGCCCAGTTCCTGGGAGCTGGGCAAAGACAGGATAAGCATATCTGGCAATCCCTGGAGGGGACAAAGGTGCCAGAGGAGAGGCCAGGCTCCTGCCCCTAGGATGCCCCTGAGAATTTCCAACCTTTTTCCATCCAAGCTAAACCAATTGAGGGCTCTTGAGCATTTCCTCTTCCAGGAACCTCCCAGACCGTCTTCTGTCTTCCTCCTCTGAGGGTCCAAGCCTCAACTCTGTCCCTTCAATCCACATCATGCGTGAACTTTTTTCACCCCCACTGGGAATCCAGAGCCCTCCCTGGACTCCCATCCCCAGCTTTCCCATTGCAGAGCTGAGCACAGAGCCAGGCAGACAGGGCCTGGGAGAAAGGGAAGATATTTGGGGACCAATATAAGTAACAAAGTCCTGGATCCGGCTCTTGTTTGTGGCTACAACGGAGTCCCCAAGGGCTACTGATGTGAGACACTGCACTCACACGCTGTCACGTGCTCTCCAGGCAACAGCTTCTTTGTGTTTCACAACCTGGAGGTAAAGGACGGACATCCCCATTTTATTGAGGAGGAAACTAAGCTTTAGACTAGGCAAGCAACTGCTTCACTTTGGCATAGTCAATAGCAGAGCTGGGATTCACACCCAAGTCTCATTTCTCTGATCTGAAGGAATCCAGAAACTGGAATCTGTCGACTACCCACTCGAACAAAAATAATTCAGCTGACACGGATGTGTCATTCTTTTTATTTGAGCTGACTGCCAGATAAACCCCAAGGCCCACCATGGAGCAGGAATGGGATGACTGAAGAATGGATAATGGATGGAAGCACACTTAGGGTTACCCCATTTGTGAGCCCAGCTTGGTCATCAAAACTCGGGATACGAAGACAGGATGTCTGGGTAGGGCTAGACTCAGCCCAGGAGCCCCAGCTGCAGCATGAGGGCCAGGCTGAGCAGGAGAGGCTCCACCCCTCGGGGCAGAGCCCCAGCACTCAGGGCCATGGCATAGAACCTGGCCACCTCTTCGTTGGGGTTGCCCTGGGCTGGGTCAAACCACATCTGGATACAGCGGCCGCTCCCTCGGCTATAGTTGCTGGCCTGGTAGGAGTTGCTCCAGAGGCCCGCACACAGGGCTGCAGGCGTGGGAAAGTAGGTCTCAAAGGTGCGGCAGGTGGTCCCGGCTGGACACTTGTTAATTCCTGCAGGTGGAGAGAGGGTGGACGCAGACATTCAGCCCCTGGGCCCAAAGCTGGTTTCTGGCTACCCCAGATCCTCAAACCCCACCTCCGTCCCCGCCCGTCCCCGCCCACCACCGCTCCCCACCCCAGGCCTTCACCTGAGGTCCAGTCCCAGCCCCGGTGCCAGTTGCTCTTGCAGGTGTAGGAGGTGCGACAGTCCTCCCACCATTGCTGGCAGTCCTCTTTGCACAGGGGCACGTGCAGGAAGCGCTCCTTGCGCCAGCTCTGGTTCACCTGGTGGGAGGTGAGGAGGGAGGGCTCTCAGCAGGGGATGGGACATCACCTGCCACAGCCCTGATGGAGCTGGATGGCAGCTGCAGGGGTGGGGTGGGGAGAGGCAGGGTTCCCTACCTCCTGGATCCAGGGCCCCAGGTTAGGGGAGCACTCATAGAGACAGTTGTCCTGGATAAAGTGGCGCTTGCAGGCGGGCTTCATCTTGCCGCAGTGCTCCCAGGTGAAGTTGTACAGGAGGGAGGTGTCCTTGTGCAGCTCCTGGCTGGTGCTGACTGAGCAGCAGGCCTTCTCCTTCCAGGGAGTGCACTGCGTGGGAAAGACACCGACTAACTGCCTGCTCCCCCTCCGCAACCTTCTGCCACCTCCAGCCTCTCCCCATTTGGTTCTTGCTCTCCTGCCTCAGGTGGGTTGTCTTAGGAAAGTTTACTGTGAGGACCCTTTTGTCCTTGACCTCCAGGAACTCTCATCCTGGGGGAGATTCAGTCACAATAGGGCTGATCAGGGGTCATTGGAGCCAGAGAGAAACCCCATGTAGGGGGACAATAGTCATCATTGATGCAGCCCTTCACACTTCATAGAAAGTTCTCTAACATATTCCTTAAAAAATAATTACTGAGTACCTATTTCTATTCCAGTCACTGTTCTAGATGCTGAGAATGTGACAGAGAACAAAACAGACAGAAACATGTGTTCATGGAACTTACATCCTGATCAGTGGGGACAGACAATAAGAAACTAAAAGAGAAAAAAATATGGTGTCAGGATCCGATCAATTATATGGAGAAGATTACAGCAGGGAATGGGAAAGTGGGGTATGGGATAACTTGAAATTTTAAATGAGGTGATTGTGAAAAGTCTCACTGGAGGGTGACTTTTTTTTTTTTTGGAGCAAAGGAAGAAGGACACTATGTAGTAATTTGTGTTGAATAACTTCCTTCTCAGCAAGTGTTAAGGTCTCTGTCCCCAGCGGTAAGGCTGGTGCCAGAAATGTGGCAGCCCCATAAAAAATATTTGCTGAAAAAAAGTCAATGAAAGACCTCTCTATGATTTCCTAATCTAAACCAAACTCCATCTTACACATGGACACACCATATCTGAGCAAGTTTTTAATATAAACCAGCTTTTTCAGGACTGCAAATATTGTGAGAAGGAGGGCCATGCTCTGTGTTTTGTTTTACCAGAGTTATTCACTGATTTAGAAAATTATGTCATCAATGGCAACACAGCTTAGAGTACCCTATAGCATTTAAGTTGCCAGCAGAAAGCACCTGTATCAATATTCATCTGTAGCTGCCCCATTCATAGTGATCTGGTGATGAGAAGCAAACATGCTGTTTGACAGTGATTTTCTGATGGAGTCATGCCAGGGAATTGACATGCTGAAATATACTTTATTTTATTATAAGTTACTTTCTTTGTGCTTCTCCTTTGTAGTACAGATAGTCATGTTGATATTTTTTAACTTAAATGTGCAGATAGATTCTATTGGCTTTGAATTTTATTCCAGGATAGAAAAATAGTCTAAAGAGTATTTATTGGGGTGCCAGAGTGGCTCAGTCAGTTAAGTGTCTGCCTTTGCTCAGGTCATGATCCCAGGGCCCCAGGATCAAGTCCCACATGGGGCTCCCTGCTCAGCAGTGGGGGAACCTGCTTCTCCCTCTGCCTGCCGCTCCCCCCTGCTTGTGCTCTCTCTTTCTCTCTCTGGCAAATAAATAAATAAAATCATTTTAAAAATAAAGAGTTTTTATCATAAAAAGGAGACATGGAGTCTCAATAGAGTTACAACTGAATGTTATCCATTTTTAAAGAATGAGTGAACGTACAGCACCTGTTGCCCATATCACAGCCAGTAGAAACCATCTTCTCCACTCTTGACACTCTGTGGACTGGCATATAGGGAAGGTAGGAAGAACTATCCTTGCTAAAATCCCTCACACTCCAAACCTGTCCCTACACCACCACAGGGCTTCTTATGTCCCAGTCCTCTGTGTGTCCTTGTGCTTCTCTGGGCCTCATTTTCCTCATTTGTGTTATGTGGGGAGACATTAGCTCCTACATCAAAGGACCACTGGGGATATGAAATCATGGGCAGTCAACACAACACCGGGTATGTGCTCGACAAATGTTTATATCGTATCTTGCTGACATGGTATTCTCCAAGGAGGCCTCCCCTAACATCTTACTGTCACCTTACCATCATCTTCCCCAACAGCAATAACCCAGGATGTTGGGGCATCTGCCAGTTGACCCTTTCTCCTCACCCCCTGACTTTGTCTTCCCTGTTAGAACCAGTCCCCTCCCCAACTAGAGCCACACCCCCTCCTCACCTGGCCATGCAGCTTGTCCTCAGGGCCTGGCTTTGCCTTGTGGTGCTTGGCGTCCATGCAGACGTTGAGCAGGTCCATCCTGGCCCGGGCACTGCACATGGACAGTGTCCAGGCTAACAGCAGCAGAAATGGAATCAGTCTCCAGACCATGTCTTTCTGTCCCTGCAGACAGAGCTTTGGTTAGGGAGGTCCACGCCCGAGGGGAGAGACCGTCGTGCAGGGTCCCCCATAGCCCACATGTCAGTCTCCCTATCTCCACAGTGAAGGATGGGGTCAGACCCTCTTCCTTCAGTGGGGTCCTGAGGCTCCCTGAAGCTGAAGTAGAGAAGGTTGGCAAAGGGGCTCCCTTTGGGGGAGGATTGGGGCTCAATGAGGATCCCGGATTAGTGTATCAGCCCTGGGAGAGTCTTCCTCAGTTGGAGATGTCTTTGTGCGCACATCTTTCAACTTTACTTAGGAAAAGTACTTAAATAGTTCAGGCCCATGCCCTGCTCCCCTGAAAAGGGCCAGGGACACAGAGTGCCCTCATGCCATGTCCAGCAAGCGCGTGCTCTCTAGCATATCCCGAATCACCTGGGTCCCCATGCCAGCTCAGAAATCCACTAGCCTGGGGAAGGCAGCTCCCCAGCTCTGCTCAGTTCTCCTGATCAGCACTGAAGTCACGGGAAGTAGCACACGGGATGCTATTTGGTCAAATAACACAAATATGGAAAGATTGGTGGTTTCCAATTTTTGCTTCCTCATACTTTTTCCTTCCCTGTTCTCTGAAAGCCATTTCCTTCCTCTACTCCATAATAACACTGGTCTCCTCAGCAATCTCTAGGCTAATGCACCAGATTCCTACCTTACTCCTCAGAAAACAAGTGCAGAGATCCGTGGACCTGAGGGACAATATTAAAGTACCCCATGGGGGCACCTGGGTAGCTCAGTCAGTTAAGCATCTAACTCTTGGTTTCGGCTTAGGTCATGATCTCATGGAGCCTGCTTCAAAATCTCACCCTCTCCCTTTGCTCCTCTACACACCCCATCTCCTGTGTCTTTATCTTTTCCCCTCACCCCAAAATTAATTAATTAATTAGTTAATTAATTAATTAAAATAAAGTACCCCATGTTGGAGCAGCCAACTAGACAAGTGCTTAGAGTCCTGGAAGTCACCCAGCACAAGTGCCGCCCATTTCTCTTTTCCTGACTGACCCTCACCCCCGACTCCCATCTGTTAAAGATCTGTTCCTTTGGGCTGTCCCTGAAGTACCGGAGTTGACAACAGAGACTGCTTCCTCTCTCTAACCATCCCACATCCCCACAAAGACCTGGCCAAGGGTCCTTCCAAAAACCTTTCTGGAATTCACTTCCCTTGGCTTGGGGTCAGGTCTTCCCTCCTCCCATTTCTTCCCCTAAAGGCACCTTCCCCACAGGAGCCCAGGGATCTTTCTTTCCGTCTGTCTTTTTAAGATTTTATTTATTCAGGAGAGAGAGAACACAGAGAACACCGCAAGTTAGCATGAGCGGGCAGGGTGGGGTGGGGAGGGCAATATGTGGGAGGCAGAGGGAGGGAGAGAAGCAGGCTCCCGGCTGAGCAGGGAAATGAAACAACACAGAACTCCATCTCTTCACCCTGGGATCATGACCTGAGCCAAATGCAGATGCTTAACCCACGGAGCCACTCAGGCGCTACACTCTCCCCCCCCCCACCCCCAACCGCCTCCCCCCTCCACCGCCCAGTGTCCTTGTCTCCCTTTCCTCCTCAGGGCATCTTGCCTGAGCCTCCTTTGCTGCTGGGAGCCCACACAGCTGTGTCTTGGCTGGCGTCTTTTCAGGCTGGCGATAGCTCCAGGTCCCTGGACTTTCCCCAGTAGTCTCTAACCTCAGCCAGGATACACTGGTTCCTCAGTGTATCCACAGTATACAGTGTATACACTGTATCCTCAGCCAGGATACAGAGCTCTGATCACCACGGAATGTAGCTTCCGCTTTCTGCTCTTCAGTCTTCCCTCCTTCTCTCTCTTCCAGGCCCCACCCACGCAAGGCTCCATTAGCCATCAGTGTATTCACTCCTGTTTTCATTCATCTCTTTGTTAATATATTTGTTATAGGATTCACACATCCAACATTTATCAAAACTTAGAGAAGCTCAGGGCGCCTGGGTGGCTCAGTGGGTTAAAGCCTCTGCCTCAGATCATGATCTCAGGGTCCTGGGATCGAGCCCCACATCGGGCTCTCTGCTCAGCAGGGAGCCTGTTTCCTCTTCTCTCTCTCTCTCTGCCTGCCTCTCTGCCTACTTGTGATCTCTGTCTGTCAAATAAATAAATAAAATCTTAAAAAAAAAAAAAAACTTAGATTAGCTCATCTCTAAGCGGGATCTGAATTTTTGAGTACCCCAAATAGTTGTTAAGATGAAACTAGCTTGAGGGGCATGAGGCACAGTAGGGAAGAACCAGGCTTTAGAGTAAGGCCCTGGGTTCCAGGGACAGCTCCGTCTCTCATACAACCTTGGGAAATATCAGCGAGACTTTTGGAGCCTTAATTTGCTCACCAGAGGATTGTTGAGAATTACATATGGAAAAGCCTGGCACAACACGAGCAGGCTTAAATGATAGCTATTGGATTAATTTTTGAGTAACGAGATAAACACAGTTCGAGATTGAAATGCCGAAGTCCGGTTTAACAGAGAAAAATTGTCTCAGATCTGATAAATGATGTAATAGCTCACCACCTAGCATTTCTATAAACATAATTAAGCGTTTTTTGATAGCCTTTTAAAAAATTGTGGAAGAACATATGTTACATAAAACTCACCATCTTAATTCTTTTTAAGGGTATGATTCAGTAATGTTAAGGGTATTTATGTTGTACAACCCATCTCCAGAACCCCTTTGCATCTTGTAAAACTGAAACCTCATTCTCATTAAGCAGCAACACCCCATTTCCTCCTCTCCCCAGTCCCTGGCAACCATCATTCAACTTTCTGTCTCTATGAATGGACTACTCTGGATATTTCATGTAAGTGGGAATCACACAGTATTTGTCTTCTTGTTGCTGGCTTATTTCACTTTGCATAACATCCTCAAGGTTCATCCCTGTGTCAGAATTTCATTTCTTCTTAATAACTGAATAATACTTCCTTGTTTGTATCTGCTACATTTTGTTTATCCATTCACCCACTGATCGATTCTGGGTTGCTTCCACCTCTTGGCTATTGTGAAGAAGGCTATTGTGATGGCCAGTATACAATTATCTTTCGAGGACCCTGCTTTTAATTCTTTTGAGTATATATTCAGATGTGGGATAGTGGGATCACATGGTAATTCCATTGTTGAGGAACTGCCATAAAATTTGCCGTAACAATTGTACAGTTTTACATTCCCACCAATAGTGTACAAGGGTTCCGATTTCTCCACATCACCACCAACACTTGTTATTTCCTGTTGACTTTTTGTGTCTTAATAAAAGCCATCCTAGTGGGTGTGAGGTGATATCTCATTGTGGTTTTGATTTGCATTTCCCTGATGATGAATGATGTTGAGTATCTGTTCGTAGGCTTGTTGATCATTTGTACACCTTCTTGGGAGAAATGTCTACCCAAGTTGCTTGCCCATTTTTTAATTGTATTACACATCTTTTTATTGTTGTGGGAGCTCTCTAGTTCTATTTTTTGGATTAACCCCTTATCACGTGTGTAAGTTGCAGATCTTTTCTCCCATTCTGTAAGCTGCCTTTTCACTCTCTTCTAACTGTCCTTGGGTGCCCAGTTTCCATTTTGATGCAGTCTAGTTTATCTATTTTTTCCCCTTTTTTGCCTTGGTTTTGCTGTCATACCCAAGAAATCATTGCCTCATACAATGTTATGAAACTCTTCCTCTGTTTTTTAAAGGAGCTCTATAGTTTCAGCTCCTCCATTTAGGTCTTTGATCTAATTTTTATATAAGGTATAAAACAAGGGTCCAACTTTATTTTTTTGCATGTGAATATCCAGTTGTATCCCAGCACTGTATATTGTAAAGACTATTCTTTCTCCCATTGAATTGTCTTGGCACAATTCAATTTGTCAAAAATCTGAACTCTCAGTTCTATTTCATTGACCTACATATCTACCTTTATGCTACTATCACACTGTCGTGATCATTGTCGCTTTGTAGTACATTTTGAAACCAAAAAGTGTGAGTCCTCTAATTTTTTTTTTCAAGATTGTTTTGGTTGTTATAGGTCTCTTGTGTGTCCATATGGATTTTAGGATCAGATTGTCAATTTCTCCAAAAAAGCCAGTAGGAATTTAGATAAGGATTGAGTTGAATCTGTAGATCAGTTTGGGGAGTAATACCCTCTTAACAGTGTTAAGTCTCCTGATGATGAACTGAGATATCTTTCCATTTATTTATGTCTTAAAGTTCTTTTTTTTTTTTTTAGATTTTATTTATTTATTTGACAGACAAAGATCACAAGTAAGCAGAGAAGCAGGCAGAGAAAGAGTGGGAAGCAGGCTCCCTGCTGAGCAGAGAGCCCGATGTGGGGCTCGATCCCAGGACCCTGGGATCATGACCTGAGCCGGAAGCAGAGGCTTTAACCCACTGAGCCACCCAGGTGCCCCGGTCTTAAAGTTCTTTCAACAGGGGCGCCTGGGTGGCTCAGTCGTTAAGCGTCTGCCTTCAGCTCAGGTCATGATCCTGGGATCCTGGGATCCTGGGATCCTGGGATCGAGCCCCACATGAGGCTCCCTGCTCGGTGGGAAGTCTGCCTCTCCCCCTGCTTGTGTTCCCTCTCTTGCTGTGTCTCTCTCTCTATCAAATAAATAAATAAAATCTTTAAAAAAAAGTTCTTTCAACAATGTTCTATAGTTTTCAGTAGTCAGTCTTTTACTTTGTTAAATTCACTTTTATGTCTTTTATTCTATTTCATGCTATTGTGAATAGAGTTATATTCTTAAATTCATTTTTCTATTGTCCACTGCTAGTGTATAGAAAGACAACTGATTTTTAAAAAAGATTTTATTTACTTATTTGACAGACAGAGATCACAAGTAGGCAGAGAGGCAGGCGGCGGGGAAGACGGTGCAGCAAAGCAGGCTCCCTGCCGAGCAAAGAGCCCAATGAGGGGCTCCATCCCAGTACCCTGAGACCATGAGAACATGACCTGAGCCAAAGGCAGAGGCTTAACTCACTGAGCCACCCAGATGCCCCAAAAACTGATTTTTGCATATTGATTTGGTAGCCTACAAACTTGCTAAACTCACTTATTAGTAGTAATAGTATCTTTCTGGATTCCTTAGGATTTTCTATATGTAGTGTCATATCATTTGTGACTAGAAAGTTTTACTTCTTCTTGGAGAACGACTTCCTCCAGGAGCAGCCTTTGAGGGGAGCTTCTGGCGTTGTCTCAGGGCAGGGCTTGTGAAGGAGCTTCTCCTGGAAGGAAGGAAGGAAGGAAGGAAGGAAGGAAGGAAGGAAGGAAGGAAGGAAAAAAATTTTACTTCTTGCTTTCCAATCTGGATGCCTTTGTTCCTTTTTATGGACTAATAGTCTTTTTTTTTTAAGATTTTATTTATTTATTTGACAGAGAGAGAGATTACAAGTAGGCAGAGAGGCAGGCAGAGAGAGAGAGGAGGAAGCAGGCTCCCCATTGAGCAGAGAGCCCAATGCGGGGCTCAGTCCCAGGACCCTGAGATCATGACCCCAGCGGAAGGCAGAGTCCCAACCTACTGAGCCACCCAGGCAGCCCATTTTTTATGGACTAATAGTCTTAGCTACAACTTTTTTTAAAAGTAATCTCTGAACCCAAAGTGGGGTTTGAACTCAACACCCTGAGATCAAGAGTTGCTAGCTCCACTGACTGACCTAGCCAGGCGCCCCCTAGCTACAACTTTTGTACAAAGTTGAATAGACATGATAAGCATGGACATACTTGCTTATTACTGGTATTTTTTTAAAAGATTTTATTTATTTATTTGACAGACAGAGATCACAAGTAGTCAGAGAGGCAGACAGAGAGGGGGAAGCAGGCTCCCTGCCAAGCAGAGAGCCCAATGTGGGGCTTGATCCCAGGGCCCTGGGATCATGACCTGAGCCAAAGGCTTTAACCCACTGAGCCACCCAGGTGCCCCTTATTACTGGTATTAATGGAAAAGACTTTTGACATTGACTGTGATGTTATCTTTGATCTTCTCATAGATGACCTTTATCAGGTTGTGGGAATTCACTTCTATTCCTAGCTTGTTCCATGTTCGGTTTTGTTTTGTTTCGAATTATAAAAGGATTTTGGATTTGTCAGATGATGTTTCAGCTGAGGCAATCACGTGGAATTTGTCCTCTATTTTAGTAATATAATATTTCAAATCAATTGATATTTGGATGTTAAACCAACTTGCACTCTGGGATTAATCCTACTTGGTCATGATGTATGATCCTTTTTATATGTGGCTGGATTCAGCTTGCTAATATTTTGTTGAGAAGATTTACATCTTTGTCCATAAGGGATATTGGTCTGTAGTTTTCCTGTGATGTCTTTGTATGTATTTTGTATCAGAGGAATATTGATCTCATAGAATGAGTTGAAAGTGTTTCCTCTTCTTTTTTGAGAGAGTTTGTGACAGAATGGTATTAATTATTCTTTAAACAGTTGGTAGAATGCACCACTGAGATAGTGGGAGCTTGAATTTTTGTTTGTGGGAAGTTTCAAGATTATAAATTCAATCTTTTTGCTTGTTACAGGTATATTTAGATTTTTTACTTCTTCTTAAGTCATCTTTGGCAGTTTGTGTCTTTCTAGGAATTTGGAGATTTCATTTATGACATCTAATTTATTGGTATGCAATTGTTCAGGTTATTCTCTTACAATGCCTTTTATTTATGTAAGGGCAATAGTGTTGTCTCCTCTTTTATTGCTGATATTAGTAATTTGATTCTTTTCTCTTTTTTTTTAAGTCTTTTTTTTTTAAGATTTTATTTATTTATTAGTTAGAGAGAGAGAGAGAGAGAGAGAGCACAGGCAGATAGAGGCAGAGGGAGAAGCAGGCTCCTGCTGAGCAAGGAGCCTGATGTGGGACTCGAACCCAGGACGCTGGGATCATGACCTGAGCCGAAGGCAGCCGCTTAACCAACTGAGCCACCCAGGCATCCCTCTTTTCTCTTTTTTTCTTGATCAATCTAGATAATAGTTTATCAGTTTTGTTGATCTTCTCAAAGAACTCACTTTTGCGGGTGTCTGGCTGGCTCAGTCAGTAGAGCATGAGACTCTTGATCTTGGGATCATGAGTTCGAACCCCATGTTGGGTATAGAGCCTACTTTTAAATAAATAAATAAATAAATAAAACCAAAGAACCAACTTTTGTTTTCATGGATTTTCTCTATTGTTTTTCTATCCTCTATTCCATCTTTTTAAATTTTTAAAAGATTTTTTATTTATTTATCTGACAGAGAGAGAGAGACAGTGAGAGAGGGAACACAAGCAGGGGGAGAGGGAGAAGCAGGCTTCCCACTGAGCAGGGAGCCTGACTCAGGGCTTGATTCTAGGACCCTTGGATCATGACCTGAGCTGAAGGTAGATGCTCAACCAACTGAGCTGCCCAGGCACCCCTCCTCTATTCCATTTATTTTTGTTTTCCTCTTTATTATTAACTCCCTTTTGTTCATTTTGGATTTATTTTGCTCTTTTTTTTTAATTTTTTTTTTTACTTTATTTAAGCTTTATTTAAACATATGATGTAACCCCACCACCCTCACCCAACCCCTCTTCCCCCCACCCCCCTCAGTTTGTTTTATGACATTAAGAGTCTCTTTTGGTTTTTCTCCCTCCCGATCCCATCTTCTTTCATTTTTACTTTTCCTACCACCTTAACTCCCACCCCCGTTGCATCTCCACTTCCTCATATCAGGGAGATCATGTGGTAGTTGTCCAGAAGAAGAAGAAAGAGAAATAGGAGCAGAAGGTATACTGGAGAGGATTATTGTAGAGAATTTCCCTAATATAGCAAGGGGAACAAGCATCAAAATCCAGGAGGCCCAGAGAACACCTCTCAAAATCAATAGGAATCGACCCACACCCCGCCATCTAATAGTAAAATTTACAAGTCTTAGCGACAAAGAGAAAATCCTGAAAGCAGCACGGGACAAGAAGTCTGTAACGCTCTTTTTTGTTTTTTAAGGAAGTAGGTAGGTTATTAATTTAAAATCTTTCTTCCTTTTTGATACAGTCCCTGATAGCTCTAAATTTCCTTCAAAGCAGTGCTTAGTTGCATCCATAAATTTTGCTATTTTTCATTTTCACTTCATTCATCATATTTTCTAATATTTCTTGTGATTTATTTCATTCATTATTTAAGAATGTGTTATTTAATTTATACATTATTTGTGAACTTTCTAAAACTTTCTTTTAATAATTTTTAATTTTGTTCCTTTGTGGTCAGAAAATATACTTTGTATCTCAGTTCTTTTAAATGTATTGGTGCCTTTTTTATGGCCTAACATTGGATATCCCATATGCACTTAAGAAGAATGTATATTCTCTGTTGTTTGCTGGTGTGTTCTATAGATCTCTGCTAGATCTAACTGGAGTTTCTAGTGTTGTACAAGTCCACTTCCCTGTTGATCTTCTGCCTAGTTATTCTGTTCATGATTGGTAGGGTTTATTGAAATTTCTAACTGCTGGTTTGTTTGTTTGTTTGTTTGTTTTTTAAAGATTTTATTTATTTATTTGTTAGAGAGAGAGGGAGAGCGAGCACAGGCTGACAGAGAGGCAGGCAGAGGCAGAGGGAGAAGCAGGCTCCCCGCTGAGCAAGGAGCCCGATGTGGGACTCTATTCCAGGACGCTGGGATCATGACCTGAGCCGAAGGCAGCCGCTTAACCAACTGAGCCACCCAGGCGTCCCTGTTTGTTTTTTTAAGTAATGTCTCTGTCCATGGGGCTCAAACTCATGATCCTTTGCAAGATCAAGAGCTATATGCTCTACTGACTGAGCCAGCCACGTAGCCCTCTCAACTACTATTTTTGAACTATGTATTTATCTATCCTACTCTGTTAGTTTTTACTTCATGTATTTTGGGATTATGTTATTAGGCACATTTATGTTTATAATTGTTATGTGTTCCTGATAGATTAACCTTTTATCATTACAAAATGCCTATTTTTGCCTCTTAACAATTTTTGTCTTACATTCTCTTTGTCTGATATCATTATAAACTTTCGTTTAAGATTATTTATTTGGGAGAGGGAGAGAGAGCGTTTGCACACAAGAGGGGGGTGGGGCAGGCAGAGGGAGAAGCAGAGTCCCTGCTGAGCAGGGAGCCCAAAGGGAGACTTGATCCTGGGACTCCAGGATTATGACCTGAGCTGAAGGCAGTCGCTTAAACAACTGAGCCACCCAGACACCCTGTCTGATATCATTATAGTCACTCCAGCTATCCTTTACTCATTTTTTGCCTAATATACATTTTTCTATCCTTTTTGAGTCATGTAGAGAGTGTATAGTTGGGCAATGATTTTTTATCTGCCAATCTCTGTATTTTTATTGGGGAATTCAATCCATTTATATATAATGTAATTATTAATGATGTAAGTTTTACAGCTGCAATTTTATTTGTTTTATATATATATTTTTAATATTTTATTATTTTTTTAAATTTTATTTTTTTTATTTACTTGATAGACAGAGATCACAAGTAGGCAGAGAAGCAGGCAGAGAGAGAGGAGGAAGCAGGCTCCCCACTGAGCAGAGAGCCCGATGCGGGGCTCAATCCCAGGACCCTGAGATCATGACCTGAGCCGAAGGCAGAGGCTTAACCCACTGAACCACCCAGGTGCCCCTTAAAGACTTTATTTTATTTTTTTAATCTTTTTTTAAAGATTTTATTTATTTATTTGATAGACAGAGATCACAAGTAGGCAGAGAGGCAAGCAGAGAGAGAGGAGGGGAAGCAGGCTCCCTGCTGAGCAGAGAGCCCAATGTGGGGCTTGATCCCAGGACCCTGGGATCATGACCTGAGCCGAAGGCAGAGGCTTTAACCCACTGAGCCGCCCAGGCACCCAAAGATTTTATTTTTAAGTAACCTACACCCAACATTAGACTTGAACTTACAATCCCTAGATCAAGAGTCACATGCTCTACTGACTGAGCCAGCCAGCTGCCTCTATATATATATTTTTTGTTTTTTAGTTCCTCTATTTCTCCGTCACTTTCTTCTTTTGTGTTTAATAGATATTTTCAAGTGTATCATTTTAATTCCTTTGTTGTTTCCTTTACTATATTTTTATAATTTTTTATGAATAGTTGCTCTGGCGTGGGGCACCTGGGTGGCTCAATCGGTTAAACCTCTACCCTCGGCTCAGGTCATGAGCTTGCAGTCCTGGGATTGAGCCCTGCATCAGGCTCTCTACTCGGCAGGGAGCCTGCTTCCCACCCCCCCACCTGCCTCTCTACCTACTTGTGATCTCTGTCTGTCAAATACATAAATAAAATCTTAAAAAAAATAGTTGCTGTGGCATTATAATTAAATCATAATTTATAATAATTTAGTTCAGATTAATACTGAGTTTCAATAGTGTTCAAACCTTACTCCAATATAGCTTCATTCCTTCCCCTACTCCTTTGTACTTTGTATTATTGTCATACAAATTTCATCTTTATACATTATAAACATATCAATACTGTTTTATAGTTATTATTTCATGAAGCTGTCTTTTCCCATTAAATAAGATAAGAAAAGAATTACAACATAAAAACATTTATACCATATTTTATATTTCTCTATGTAGTAACATTTAGTGGTGCTCTTTATTTCTTCATGTGGGTTCAAGTTACTGCCTGATGTTCTTTCATTTCGACCTGAAGGACAACCTTTAGTATTTCTTTTAGGAAAAGTTTGCTAGTGACAGATTCTCTCAGCTTTGCTTTATTTGGGCATATGTCTTAATTTCTCCTTCAATTTGAAGAATAGATTTTTGGTTACAAAATTCTGGGTTGACTTTCCTTTCCTTTCCTTTCTTTTCCTTTCGTTACTTAGAATATGTCATCCGAATTCCTTTTGGACTTCATAGCCATCCTTCCTTCCTTCCTTTCTTTAAAGATTTTATTTATCCATTTGTCAGAGAGAGAGCACAAGCAGGGGGAGCAGCAGACAGTGGCGGGGAGCAGCAGGCAGTGGGAGAAACAGGCTCCTCACCGAGCAAGCAGCCCCACATTGGGACTTGATCATGACCCAAGCTGAAGGCAGATGCCCAACCAACTGAGCCACCCCGGCATCCCTGGACTTCGTAGTTTTTCTAATGAGACATTAACAATTGATCTTACTGAGGATCCTTTGTAAATGATGAGTCATTTTTCTATTACTGCTTTCAAGATTTTCTGTTTATATTTCAATAGTTTAAGAGTGTGTTTAAGTGTGAATTTTTTAAAAGATTTTATTTATTCATTATTCATTTGAGAGAAGGGGAGTGAGAGAGAGAGCACAAGCAGGGGGAGCAGCAGAGGGAGAGGGAGAAGCGGACTCCCTACTGAGGAAGGACTTGATGTGGGATTCAGTCCCAGAAGCTGAGCTAAAGGCAGACGCTTAAACAACTGAACTACCCAGACACCCTAAGTGTGAATTCTTTCAAGTTTCTCTTACTTGGAGGTCATTGAAACCTAGATGTGTAGATTAATTTTTTATATGAAATTTGTCCTTGAAATAAAGTCTTTGGCCTCAATTTATCCAAATATTATTATGCTTTTATTCTCTCTCTGCTCCTTCTAGGATGCTCATTGTTAATATTTTCATATGCTTAATGGTATTCCTGCAGGTTCCTGTGGTTCCCTTCATTTTTCTTCCTTAAGTTTGTTCTTTTTTCTTTTCTTTTCTTTTCTTTTTTTTTTTTTTTTTAATTTTTTTTTTTTTTAAGCATTCTGTACCCAGTGTGGGTCTCAAACTCACAACCCTGAGATTGAAAGTCTCATGCTCCACCACATGAGCCAGCCAGATGCTCCTTTATTGTTTGTTCTTAAGAATGGACAGTTTCTATTTTCAAGTTTATAGATTCTTTCTTCTGTCACTTCAGATCTGCTGCTGAGCACCTCTAGTAAAAAAAATATTTAAATTCAGACTTTTTTTTCTTTAAAAAGCCACTTATAGTTCCCAACAAATTTGGGGGGAAGGTATAGGGATTTCCCTTGTACCCCCTGCCCCCAAATATGCATGGCTTCCTCCATTATAACACCCCAAACCAGAGTAGTACATTTATTACAATTGATAAACCTAAGCTGACACATCTTAATCACCTGAAATCCATAGTTTACATTACAGTTCACTCTTTGTTGCACATTCTTTGGGTTTGGACAAGTGTATGACACATGTTATTGTCATATAGAGTATTTTCATTACCTTAAAAATACCCCCTACTGTGGGGTACCTTGTTGACTCAGTCAGTAGAGCTTGGGACTCTTGACCTCAGGGTTTTAAATTTGAGCCCCATGTTGAGCATAGATATTACTTTAAAAAAAAAAATCTTTAGGGGCACCTAGGTGGCTCAGTGGGTTAAAGCCTATGCCTTCAGCTCAGGTCATGGTCTCAGGGTCCTGGGATCGAGCCCCGCATCAGGCTCTCTGCTCACCAGGGCAGAGCCTGCCTCTCTGCCTACTTGTGATCTCTGTCAAATAAATAAATAAAATCTTTTAAAAATTTTTTTAAATCTTTAAAAAAAATACTCTCTGCTGTGCATATTTATCCTTCCTTTTCCCCAGCCCCCAGGAACCACTTATCTTTATAATGTCTCCATAGTTTTTGTCTTTTCCAGAAATTCCTATACCAGAACTCATATAAATATATAGTCTTCCCACGTTGGCTTTTTTCACTTAATAACATGCATTTAAGGTTCCTTGATCTCTTGGGGCACCTGGATGGCTCAATCACTTATGTGGCCAATTCTTGGTTTTGCCTCAGGTCTTGATTTCACAGTCGTGACATTGGACATGGAGTAATTCTGTCAAGAGCACAGAGTCTGCTTCAGATTCTCTCTCCCTTACTCTCCAGCTCTCTCTCTCTCTCTCGAATCAATAAATAAAATTTTTTCTATTTTTTAAAGATTTTATTTATTTATTTGACACACAGAGAGAGATGACAAGTAGGCAGAGAGGCAGGCAGAGAGAGAGGGGGAAGCAGGCTCCCTGCTGAGCAGAAAACCTGATTCGGGGCTTGATTCCAGGACCCTGAGATCATGACCTGAGCTGAAGGCAGAGGCTTTAATCCACTGAGCCACCCAGGCGCCCCCATGTATAGATTGTTTTTGAAAGATTTTATTTACTTATTTGACAGAGATCACAAGTCGGCAGAGAGGCAGGCAGGGGGTGGGGGGGAAGCAAGCTCCCCACTGAGCAAAGAACCTGATGCAAGGCCTGATCCCAGGACCCTGGGATCATGACCCGAGCCGAAAGCAGAGGCTTTAACCTACTGAGCCATCCAGGTGCCCCCATGTATAGATTTTTATGTGGACATAAGTTTTCAACTCCTTTGGGGAAATATCAGATTGTATGGTGAGAATATGTTCGGTTTTGTTAAGAAACCACCAAATAGCCTTTCAAAATGGCTGTATCATTTTGCATTTTCACCAGCAATCAATGAGAGTTCTTGCTGTTCCACACCCTCACCAGCATTTGCTGTTGTCAGTGTTCCAGATTCTGGCCATTCTAACAGGTGCATAGTGGTATCTCATTGTTATTTTAATCTGCATTACCCTGATGATGTAGAGCATCTTTGCATATGTTCATTTGCCATCTTCATGTCCTCTTTGCTGATGTGTCTGCTAATTAAGGTCTTTGGCTTATTTTTAAATCAGTTTGTTTATTTTCTTACTGTTGAGTTTTAGGAGTTCTTTCCATATTTTAGAAAACAGTCCTTCATGGATATGTCTTTTGCAAATATTTTGTCCCAGTATTTGGCTTGTTTTTTTTTTT
>RCUC01131969.1:0-32119 GCA_003697995.1 Taxidea taxus jeffersonii | reverse complement strand
ATTCTGTTCCATTGATCTATGAGTCTGTTTTTGTGCCAGTACCATACTGTCTTGATGATGACAGCTTTGTAATAGAGCTTGAAGTCTAGAATTGTGATACCACCAACTTTGGCTTTCCTTTTCAATATTCCTTTGGCTATTCGAGGTCTTTTCTGGTTCCATATAAATTTTAGGATTATTTGTTCCATTTCTTTGAAAAAATTGGATGGGATTTTGATAGACATTGCATTAAATGTGTAGATAGCATGTGTAGGTAGCATAGACATTTTCACAATATTTATTCTTCCAATCCATGAGCATGGAACATTTTTCCATTTCTTTGTGTCTTCCTCAATTTCTTTCATGAGTACTTTATAGTTCTCTGAGTATAGATTCTTTGCCTCTTTGGTTAGGTTTATTCCTAGGTATCTTATGGTTTTGGGTGTAATTGTAAATGGGATTGACTCCTTAATTTCTCTTTCTTCTGTCTTGTTGTTGGTGTAAAGAAATGCAACTGATTTCTGTGCATTGATTTTATATCCTGACACTTTACTGAATTCCTGTACAAGCTCTAGCAGTTTTGGAGTGGAGCCTTTTGGGTTTTCCACATATAGTATCATATCATCTGCAAAGAGTGATAGTTTGACTTCTTCTTTGCCGATTTGGATGCCTTTAATTTCTTTTTGTTGTCTGATTGCTGAGGCTAGGACTTCTAGTACTATGTTGAATAGTAGTGATGATAATGGACATCCTGCCGTGTTCCTGAACATAACAGAAAGGCTCTTAGTTTTTCTCCATTGAGAATGATACTTGCAGTGGGTTTTTCATAGATGGCTTTGATAATATTGAGGTATGTGCCTTCTATCCCAACACTTTGAAGAGTTTTGATTAGGAAGGGATGTTGTACTTTGTCAAATGCTTTTTCAGCATCTATTGAGAGTATCATATGGTTCTTGTTCTTCCTTTTGTTAATGTATGGTATCACATTGATTAAATAGTGGATGATGAACCAACCCTGCTGCCCTGGAATAAATCCCACTTGGTCGTGGTGAATAATCCTTTTAATGTACTGTTGGATCCTATTAGCTAGTATTTTGGTGAGAATTTTCGCTTCTGTGTTCATCAAGGATATTGGTCTGTAATTCTCTTTTTTGATGGGATCCTTCTCTGGTTTGGTGATCAAGGTGATGCTGGCCTCATAAAATGAGTTTGGAAGTTTTCCTTCCTTCTATTTTTTGGAACAGTTTCAGGAGAATAGGAATTAATTCTTCTTTAAATGTTTGGTAGAATTCCCCTGGGAAGCCATCTGGCCCTGGGCTTTTGTTTGTTTGGAGATTTTTGGTGACTGTTTCAATCTCCTTACTGGTTATGGGCCTATTCAGGTTTTCTATTTCTTCCTGGTTCAGTTTTGGCAGTTTATATGTCTCTAGGAAAGCATCCATTTCTTCCAGATTGTCAAATTTGTTGGCAGAGAGTTGCTCACAATATGTTCTTATGATTGTTTGTATTTCTTTGGTGTTGGTTGTGATCTCTCCTCTTTCATTCATGATTTTATTTATTTGGGTCCTTTCTCTTTTCTTTTGGATAAGTCTGGCCAGGGGTTTATCAATCTTATTAATTCTTTCAAAGAACCAGCTCCTAGTTTCATTGATTTGTTCTATTGGTTTTTTTTGGTTTCTATTTCATTGATTTCTGCTTTGATCTTTATTATTTCTCTTCTCCTGCTGGGTTTAGGCTTTCTTTGTTGTTCTCTCTCGAGTTCCTTAAGGTGTAGGGTTAGGTTGTGTATTTGAGACCTTTCCTGTTTCTTGAGATAGGCTTGTATCGCTATATATTTTCCTCTCAGGACTGCCTTTGCTGTGTCCCACAGATTTTGGACCGTTGTGTTTTCATTATCATTTGTTTCCATGGTTTTTTTCAATTCTTCTTTAATTTCCTGGTTGACCCATTCATTTTTTAGAAGGATGCTGTTGAGTCTCCATGTATTTGTGCTCTTTCCAAATTTCCTCTTGTGATTGAGTTCTAGCTTCAGAGCATTGTGTTCTGAAAATATGCAGGGAATTATCCCAATCTTTTGATACCAGTTCAGACCTGATTTATGACCCAGGATGTGATCTATTCTGGAGAATGTTCCATGGGCACTAGAGAAGAATGTGTATTCTGTTGCTTTGGGATGGAATGTTCTGAATATATCTGTGATGTCCATCTGCTCCAGTGTGTCATTTAAGACCTTTATTTCCTTGTTGATCTTTTGCTTGGGTGATCTGTCCATTTCACTGAGGGGTGTGTTAAAGTCTCCTGCTATTATTGTATTCTTGTCAATGTGTTTCTTTGATTTTGTTATTAATTGGTTTATATAGTTGGCTGCTCCCACGTTAGGGGCATAGATATTTAAAATTGTTAGATCTTCTTGTTGGACAGACCCTTTGAGTAGGATATAGTGTCCTTCCTCATCTCTTATTACAGACTTTGGCTTAAAATCTAATTGATCTGGTATAAGGATTGCCACCCCAGCTTTCTTCTGATGTCCATTAGCATGGTAAATTGTTTTCCACCCCCTCACTTTCAATCTGGAGGTGTCTTCAGGTCTAAAATGAGTTTCTTGTAGGCAGCTTCTGGATGGGTTTTGTTTTTTTATCCATTCTGAAACCCTGTGTCTTTTGATTGGGGCATTTAGCTCATTTACGTTCAGGGTAACTATTGTGAGATATGAATTTAGTGCTATTGTATTGTCTATAAGGTGATTGTTACTGGATATTGTCTCTGCTCCTTTCTGATAATACTTTTAGGGTCTCTCTTTGCTTAGAGGACCCCTTTCAATATTTCCTGTAGAGCTGGTTTGGTGTTTACAAATTCTTTCAGTTTTTGTTTGTCCTGGATGCTTTTTATCTCTCCTATTTTCAATGATAACCTAGCTGGATAAAGTAATCTTGGCTGCATGTTTTTCTCGTTTAGTGCTCTGAATATATCATGCCAGTTCTTTCTGGCCTGCCAGGTCTCTGTGGATAAGTGTGCTGTCAATCTAATATTTTTAGCATTGCATGTTACAGACTTCTTGTCCCGTGCTGCTTTCAGGATTTTCTCTTTGTCCCTAAAACTTGTAAATTTTACTATTAGATGACAGGGTGTAGACCTATTCCTATTGATTTTGAGGGGGATTCTCTGCACCTCCTGGATTTTGATGCTTGTTCCCCTTGCTATAATAGGGAAATTCTCTACAATAATCCTCTCCAGTATACCTTCTGCTCCTATTTCTCTTTCTTCTTCTTCTGGAATCCCAATTATTCTAATGTTGTTTCGTCTTATGGTATTACTTATCTCTCAAATTCTCCCCTCGTGATCCAGTAGTTGCTTGTCTCTCTTTTGCTCAGCTTCTTTCTTCTGTCATTTGGTCTTCTATATCACTAATTCTTTCTTCTGCCTCATTTATCCTAGCAGTAAGAGCCTCCATTTTTGATTGCACCTCGTTAATAGCTTTTTTGATTTCAACTTGATTAGATTTTAGTTCTTTTATTTCTCCAGAAAGGGCTTTTACTTCTCCTGACAGGGTTTCTCTAATATCTTCCATGCCTTTTTCGAGCCCGGCTAGAATCTTGAGAATCGTCATCCTGAATTCCAGATCTGACATATTACCAATGTCTGTATTGATTAGGTCCCTAGCCTTTGGTCCTGCCTCCTGTTCTTTTTTTTTGTGGTGAGTTTTTCCGCCTTGTCATTTTGTCCAGATAACAATCCGCTGTTCTCCTTGTTAAGTGAACTTGGTCTTGGCTGGATTTCTTGTTGATCTTTTGGGGGAGGGGCCTGTTGTAGTGATTCTCAAGTGTCTCTGCCCCAGGCAGAATTGCACCGCCCTTACCAGGGGCCGGGCTAAGTAATCCTCTCAGGTTCTCTTTCAGGAGGTTTTGTTCCCTGAACGCTTTCTGTAGAGTTCCGGAGGACGGGAATGAAAATGGCGGCCTCCCAATCTCTGGTTCGGAGGAGCCGAGAGCTAGGGGCCCCAGTCTTCAGTGCACCTTCAGAGGAAAGCACTTAATCATTCCTGTCTCCCCAGCCTCCGGCCGCGCTTGGAGAAAATCGTGCGTAATCAGTCCTGTCTCACTGGCCTCTGGCTGTGCTCCGAGGTCACCCAGCCTGTGACTATGCGTCTCTGTCTCTGGCAGAGTCCCTCCTGGAGTCTCCGAACCCCGTAGATCCCTGAGCTCTCCCAGGTCGGAGTCTCCCCGGATCTTGTGGGGACCCCTCGCACAGAGCACCGGTCGGTGTCACAGACCACTAGGAAACCTCGGCTCTGTCTCCGCAGCCAGCTTCCCTGCTCTAATACCTGTGAGCTCTGTGACACTCAGACACCCCCGATCCTTCTGTGACCCTGCGGGACCTGAGTCCACGCTGTCCCCGTGAGGTCTTCACCCCAGTTTAGCCTCTGGAGCGATGTCCCTCCATGGAGCAGACTTTTGAAAGTCCTGATTTTGTGTTCCATTGTTCGCAGCTTGCCGGGAGCCGGCCCCTCCCCCCGGGGTCTATCTTCCCATCACGTTGGATTCACTTCTCCGCTGGTCCTACCTTTTAGAAAGTGGTCGATTTTCTGTTTCTAGAATTGTTGTTTTTCTTCTCTTCGATCTCCTGTTGGATTCGTAGGTGTTCGGAATGGTTTGATAGGCTATCTAGCTGATCTCCTGCTGCCTGATGTCATCTCAGCCTGCTACTTCTCCGCCATCTTGACTCCTCCCCCAGTATTTTTGTTTTTCTTTTTCAATATTGCTTTGGCTACTAGGGGTCTTTTGTGGTTCCATAAAAAAAATGGGATTTTTTTTGTTCTAGTTTTGTAAAAAAGATGCTGTTGGTATTTTGATAGGGATTGAATTAAATCTGTAGATTACTTTGGGTAGTATAGTCTTTTTAACAATATTTGTTCTTCCAGTACATGAGCATGGAATGCCTTCCATTTCTGTGTGTTGTCTTTAATTTCTTTCATCAATATTTTATAGTTCTCAGAGCACAGGTCTTTTACCTCTTTGGTTAAGATTATTTCTAGGTATTTTATTATTTTTGGTGCCATTATAAATAGGATTGTTTCCTTAATTTCTCTTTCTGGTGCTTCATTGCCAACAGATTTCTGTACATTGATTTTGAATCCTGTGACCTTACTGAATTAATTTATCTGTTTTAGCAGTTTTTTGGTGGAGTCTTTAGGGTTTTGTATATATAGTATCATGTCATCTGCAAATAGTGAAAGTTTTATTTCTTATTTACCAATTTGGATGCTTTGGTTCTTTTCTGTTGTCTGATTGCTGTGGTTATGAATTCCACTACTATGTTGAATAACAAATATTGAACCACTCTTGATCTCAGGGATAAATCCCACTTTATCCTAGTGAATGATTTTGGTAATGTATTGTTGGATTTGGCTTGCCAATATTTTGTTGAGGATTTCTGCATCTATGTTCATCAGAGGTATTGGACTATAGTTCTCTCTTTTTTTTTTTTTTTTTGTGGTATCTTTATCTGGTTTTGGTTTCTGGGTAATTCTACCTTCATAGAGTGAATTTTGAAGTTTTCTTTCTTCTATTTTTTTTGGAAAAGTTTGAGAAGAATAGGCATTAATTCTTCCATAAATGTTCAGTAGAATTCACCTGTGAAATCATCTGGTACTGGACTTTTGTTTTTGGGAGTTTTTTGACTACTGATTCAATTTTATTGCTGGAAATCAGTCTGTTCAAATTTTCTATTTCTTCCTGCTTCAGTTGGTAGGTTATGTTTCTAGGAATGTATCTATTTCTTTTAAGTTGTCTAATTTGTTGGCATATATTTTTTCATAGTATTCTCTTATAATTCTTTATATTTCTGTGGTGTTAGTTATTATTTCTCCTCTTTCATTTCTGATTTTGTTTAAGTCCTCTCTTTCTCTCTCAATCTCTCTCTCTCTCTCTCTCTCTTTTTTTTTTTTTTTTTTTTTTTGGTTTTTGAGTTTGTTTTTTTATTTTGTTTTGTTTTGCTTTTTTTGGTTTTGGTGGGGGGGTTTTGTTTTTTTGTTTTTTTGGATAGGTCTGGCTAGAGGTTTAGCAGTTTTATTGATTTTCCAAAGAACAAGCTCCTGGTTTCATTGATCTGCTCTACTGTTTTTTGTTGTTTTTGTTTGTTTGTTTGTGTTTGCTTTTGCTTTAGTTTCTTATTTATTTCTGCTCTAATCTTTATTATTTCCTTCCTTCTGCTGGTCTTCGGTTTTGTTTGTTCTTCTTTTTCCAGCTCCTGTGTGTGCAGTTAGGTTTATTAGAATTTCTTGCTTCTTTAGGTAGGCCTGTATTCTTATGAACTTCTCTCTTAGAACTTTTGCTGCATCTCAAAAATTTTGAACTGTTGTGTTTTCATTTTCATTTCTCTACATGTGATTTTTTTATTTCTTCTTTGACTTCCTGATTGATCTATTCATTGTTTAGTAGAATGTCATTTAACTTCCATGCATTCATGCTCTTTCTAGATATTTTTTTTCTTGTGTTAATTTCTAGTTTCAAGCATTGTGGTCAGAAAAGATGCATAGTATGACTTCAGTCTTTTTAAATTTATTGATACTTGTTTTGTGGCCTGATATGCAATCTATTCTGAAAAATGTTCCATGTGCACTTAAAAGGAAGGTGTAACATTTTCTCTTAGATATCCTGCTGAGTATATCTCTAAATCCATCTGGTCCATTGTGTCATAAAATCCACTATTTCCTTGCTGATTTTCTGTTTGGATGATCTGTCCATCTATATAAGTGGGTATTAAAATCTCTTACTATTACTGTATTTCTATCAACTGTTTCCTTTATGTCTGCTATTAACAGTTTTATGTATTCGGGTGCTCCCATGTTGTGTGCAAAAACGTTTACAAGTGTTATATCTTCTTGTTGAATTGTCCTCTTTATCATTATATAGAGTCCTTCTTTGTCTCTTGTCAGTCTTTGTTTTAGTCTGTTTTGTCTGATACATGTATTGCTATCCCAGCTTTCTTTTCACATGCATTCTCATGATAAATGTTTCTCTCTCTCCCCACTTTCAGTCTGCAGGTGTCTTTAGGTCTGAAATGAGCATCTTACAGGCAGCATGTAAATAAGTCTTCCATGACTGGAATGGGTGGATCCATGAAAGCATGGTGGGGGGAGGACAGGGCTTGGTGTAAGCAAGTCAGACAGGGAATGTTGGGGCTGTGCTAGTTCTGGGAGGTTGTCAGTGTGTTTATACTGTGGGGGTGGGGAGGGAAATGGAGCCTGCCAGCTCCTTTGTTCGGGGAAGGGAGGAATCTTCCAATGAAGTCTTTCCCTCTGGGACAAGCTCTGAGATGAATAAACTGCACTCCTTTTCAGTCACTTCAGGAGTTTTTCAAACTGCTGCTTTTGTACTTTATCTCCATAGCCGTTAATTGTACTGTCTCTTTAAGGGTGAGGACTCAACTTCCTCTTGCCCTCCAGACTTTAAAATTCCAGGCTTTAAGTCCCACTGGTTGAAAGAATTCACAGAATTTGGCCCCTCCGGTTTTCAAAGCCAAATGTTATGGGGATCTGTCCACCCTGTGCTTACTCCCTGGTGTGACAGTCTGTTTCTTGCCCTTCTCTGCTCCCTCTCTCCCATGGACTGCCCAAGTTCTGTTTAGCTCCCCAGAGCATCTCCACACTTTCTACCCTTTTCTCTGTTGCCTCCTCTTGACCTTTAGTTGTGGAGTTTGTTCTGCCAGTCTTTGGGTCCTTTTTTGAACTATTTACACTGATGTGGGTATTATCTAGTATCCTTGGGATGAGATGAGCTTAGGGTCCTCCTACTCTGTCATATTCCTAGCCTCCCTCCAAATTTGTATTTCTGACAACCTTTCAGGTGATGCTGATGCCCTGATGTGATTATAGGACTATTTAGAGAAATGCTTGTCCAACCTTTCAGATACAAGCAAGCACAACTAAATGGTTGTTGTAAAGTTCAGGAAATAACAGAAGATAACCATAAATCATCCATCCAGGATTTAAGGATATCCAGAAATGTGACTTCATCAGATGAAGCAATACTCAGTCAGTGGTTTACAGCTCCTGCTGAGGGTTGGATATCAATAAAATTAAGAGATAAACAGGCCTCCAGACTCCACATGCTGTACTCTTTTCCTGTTGAGGTAATAGAAACTTCTCCCCCCTTGAAAACCCCATATCCTATAGCCCTCTCCCCAGTGTCAACCAAACTTTTTAAAGGAAATTATCAGCTAACTCATTCCGTTTTCATTGTTGTATTACCTCATGGGTGACAGAATATTTTGTTTCCTAATCAAAGCAATAACGTGTTAATCATGGAAATTATGGCATCAATCCCTGAGATAATGGGAAGCACTTACAAAGTAGGGGAACAAGTAGCCTTTCCCAGTCCCCTGATATCACAAGTGGGTGGCCTCTCCCTACAAGTAACCCCAACCCTACTTTCTCCATGTTCTGGAGATTTTTACTAATGCAACTCAAGCCAATTTTCATTTGTGCTATAATCACTGGAGACAAAGAATCTCAGCTGGTTATTAATCTCATCTGTATCACAGGTAGTAGAGTACTAAATCTCCCCTCTGACTTTTCTTCTCCAAGCAAAATCCTATCAGCTTCCTTAGTGTTTGGTATAAGGTCTATTCCTAACCCCTAATGATATTATAAATCTCCTTTAAATTCTCTTAAAATTGAGTGTATGTAAGTACTTGAAAGCCAAGTTCCTATGTGAAATATTTTTTAAACCTCCTGTCTTTACCTCTCTCTCACCATCCCCAACCTAATAGAATAGTTTCTATCATCCAAGGTTGCAATGAATCATGTGTTGACAGGGGTTGAAGAATGGGGAAAAACAAAAACAAAAACAAAAAACAAAACCCTTAATACCAGCCTGACCAGAGTTGAGTACAGGGGAAGGATTGCTATCAGGGTCCTGCATAGACTAATCTTAGCCCTATAGGTGTTTTTAAATAAATAAGGTGATAGTATAGCTAGCATTTCTATGTATGATTCACATGCAACTTACTCATAGCTTTGAGCAGGTTGTTTACTTAATTCCTGCAACAACTTTGGAAAGAAACTGAGAGTCAGAGTTTTGGAATTCTAACTGGGGTCACAGCACTGGAGTGTGACTGGCTTCCAGGTAGCTTTGCCGTAAATACCTTTGCCATACATACCTTAACTGTAAACATTTTCACCACAGGTATTTTTATCACATAACTAGTTGGCCATAAGATAATTTTTCTGTATATGACAAAATACCTGGTTGATAGTTTGGTTTCATTTCTCCATTGAGAAATCACCTACCTTTGGGAGGTATTGAAGCTATGAGTTGTCAGTTTGGTTTTATTTTTCAATTAACAAAATTTCCATTTTTATATCATATGAATCTTAGCTCTCATGCTGGTCTATACAGTGACAAGCAGGTATGGTGGTCTTAAAATAGTGATGATAACAACTATGTATATCAACTTGACAGAAAATATTGTGATAAAGCTTACTGGAAGCATGAAATAAGAGAGTGCAAAGCTGGATTGCATACTATGCTGTATTAGAAAATGACATAATAGTGACACAATTACATTACCATGAGACCAAATGTTACAGTGATACAAAGCTCAATTACACATGCATTGCAGAATTAGCATTCCTCCGATGGCTTCCATAGATCTTTGGGACATCCATCAGTGAAATGTGACGATGTGCCAGGAATAGCGTGAAAGGCTTTCATAACGCAATACGAAACTCTGTTACCCATACTCATCCCAGTGTTTGGAAAACTGATATCTCTTTCAAAGAAGGAAGGAATTAATAATTGATTTTATTATTATTTTCTTTTATGTTTCATTATGTACTTTTTAATGTCCCTCTTTTATTTTTCGTTATTTTATCTTTGATGGCAAATTGCCTTATGGCAATTTCATTAATTGTTTTTAATATTTCATTATGTCCTTTTTAATGTCCTTTTTTTTTATTATTATTTTATCTTTTATGACAAAATTGCCTTGCAGCGCATTAGTTAAGCGGCCAAAATGCTTGTGGCAAAGATGTCTATGGCAAAGATGCTATGGGAAGCAACAACAACAAAACAGACACGGTATGAGAGACAGAGCAGCAGTTCAAATCTGGCCCAAGCCCCACTCTGACGCTTTTCCTATTATACCACACCAACCCCCAAAGTGTAACAACTCATTAAATCATCCTCTGTTGTTATATCTAGTTCTTAAGAAAACTGCACCAGATTGCCTGTGGATAAAGTGCATGTTTTCTGGAAAACCCAATTAAATAAAGAATTTTTTAAAATGGGAAGCTAAAGTCATCTATTTAAAAAAAACAAGCAAACAAGCCAACTGGGAAAACACTATAACTCCAGACAACAGGTGTTGATATATATTTGCCAAATACAGTGAAATTTGGAATGAGAGGTAGATACATACTCCTGAAAACAAATCATAGACATGGTGGACAGACTTGAGGACAATCACACCAAACAAAAATACTCAAAGGTGCACTCGAACATTTCCAAAATTATAATAATATTAATAATAACTTTAATAAACATCAATCAAAATAGAATACCACATTTTAGCAAAAAATTGATACAAAAGAAATAATAGTAATTTGATTTCAGGGATGGAAAAGAACTTTGAGACATCCATCCTGAAAAAGAAATTTATCTATCAAGTAGAAAATCAGTATTACTTTAGCAACACTAATACCAGAAAACAAAACAAAACAAGAACAAAGCAAGCAAAAACAACACAAAACAAAAAAAAAACAAGAAACTACAGTGCAATGAGGTTTCAAGAGGGGGAAATGACTCACAAATTTTATACTCAGTATAGTTATAAATCATGTATAATGTGAAAAAAATAGACTTTGAAATACAGACACACTGGACCATAACAGTCATGATGTTTTCTCTATAAACTACTAGTTTATGAAATTTCAGAAAACTGTGATATAAATAAAAATGAGAATTCAAGACCTGTATAGCCATTATATAAAATGATCAAAAATGGATACTGATTTCTTTTGAATGCAGAACTAAAACAGTAATTTTGATTATAATGGCTTTATAATACAAGTTAAATATTATGAAGTTGCATGTAAAAACAATAATATAAATAATTGAATTCGGAAACTGGAGAAAAGAGGTGATGGAAGAAAAAGTAAGTTTTCTATTTTGAATAACTGTCTGAATTATAGAAATGTATCTATATTATTTAATTTTTAAAAGTAACCTGTAGAAGAGCTCAAAAAAGACTAAACACCTCTCAAATAACCAGAACAAGCAAGAATAACAAATACAACAGCAAAATACATAATAATATAAAATAAGTAAAACAAAGTAAACATTTTAAAAAAGAATACATAAGCAGAAAGACATTCATGTAAAAATTGACATATTCTACTGAAAAACACCATCTTGGAGTAGGACTTCAGTAAACAATACTCAATAAAAGGAGTTCCACTTATAATACAGGCAGGAGGAGCCATGAATTCAGGCCCGAGTTTAGGGCTATCATGATGAAGTGCCACACACTGTACGACTTAATAGAAATTTTTTATATCTCGGTTATGGAGGCTAGAAGTACAAGATCAAGGTATCAGCAGGGTTGGTTCTTTCTGGGGAGTGAGCTCCCCTACTCTCTTTTTAGCTCTACTGGTTTGTGGGCAATCTTTGACATGACCTGAAGGGCAGAAGTATCACCCCAATCTCTGTCTTTCTTTCTTTTCTTTAGTCTTTTGATTTTTCTTTAAACTACTTGAAAAAGCTTCAGTTATTAAATTTAGCCTTCTGACTCTGTGCTTATGCCCTCACACTTTCACAACAACTACATGCTCCTCAATGTGGAAAGCATGCTTGATCCCATCATAGACACACTCAGCATGCATGGAACCACTGAAGGCCCTGTTGACAGGTTTTTCTAATTTTATTTTTATTATTTAAAGATTTATTTATTTATTTTAGAGAGAGCAAGCATAAGTGAGTAGGTCAGAGGGAAAGAGAGAGAGAATCTCAAGCAGAATCCATGTCAAGTGGAGCCTAATGCAGGGCTTGATCCCTGGACCCTGAGATTACAACCTGAGCTGAAACCAAGAGTTGGACACTGAACTGACTGAGCTACTCAGGTGCCCCAGGTTTTTTTCATTTTAGACAACCTCAGGGGAATTTTAGGTCTCATGGCACAAACTCCTGGGCACACGCCACATGTTGATTTAGGTGCTTCCCCAACCTATTTGGTCTATAGATAAACAATTCTCTCACCAGGGGTTTCCGATAACCTGGCTTTGTAGAAGATAGTCTGTTGTAGGACAGCCTATGGCTGTATGTCAAACACTGGATCATTCTGAATGCCACTAGATAATGTCTCCAGAAGAAGAAAAAGAAAACATGTGCCTTTATTTTCACATGGTGTTTTCCCTATGTGTGCTGTCTCTAAATCTCTTTCTATAAAGACATCACTCATACTGGATTAGAGTTTCTATCCTCTTCCAGTATGACATCACCTTAACCTAATTACACCTGATACAATCCTATTCCCAAATAAGGCCACAATCTCAGGTTCTGGGGAACTTACAACAAATGAATTTTGAAGGCACACAACTCAACCCATGATAAGCTCCCTTTCTGGCTCTTACGCAGTTGGCAATATAGTAAATGTGATTTACTATGTATGAAAGTTTTCAATCATCATCAGAGACCAATCAACAATTACAAAGTGTGACTTCACAGTCATTCTGTGTTAAAGAGATCAGAAACTGGCAAAACAAAACAAAAATGCCCTGCCAAATGGCAGCCTTATACAAAACACTGTAATCTGAAGCTTGGCAAAGAACACCAAGGCAGAATGTCTTCTGAAAAGACAGCTAGGCGTGATTCTATGAAAGGGCACTTGCCGGTGGAGTCAAAGTTCAACAATGTTAGATGGTACTGATGTGTTCAGGCAGCTCCAATAAGAACCTGGTCCTTCTTCCTTTGGATGGGTGGTTTCAAAAATAAAAACAAAGACACTAGTGCTGAGTGAGGGAAGGAAATAAAAAGGGAGAAAGAATGTGAAGGAAGGAAGAATCTAGAATCATGCCAAAGCTTAACGAATCACCCACAGAGCCCTCACAATGGTCTGGGAGCTATTAATATAATACTCTAGTGAGATCTCTGCTCTCAAACTGTTAATTTTTATCTACCGGCTGCTTTTGACTCCCATTTTAGTAGGTCCCAAGGGAAATTACAAAGACAATAAAAGTGGTCTTGAATTCCTTTTATTTTGCTGAGCTTAGCAACAGTGACTACTAGGGTTGGTCACTATAGTGACTCTAGGGTGAGAATACCAAGTTTATTCCCAACAAACAGTATGATCTTGGACAAGGCACTTCCATAGATGGCTTTGTGTGACCCAATTTTGTCAATAGTACAATGAGGCAATTCGATGTGAGGGTCAAAGACAGGGGTGAAAAAAAAAAGAGTATGGGTAGTGTCTTAGGTTGGTGTCACCAGGAGCAGGGCCTACGAGAGGGATCAAAGTGCATATGGCTTATGGAGGGGTGATTCAAGGAAAGGGAAGCATGGGAGGAAATCATAAAGCACTGAGCAAAGATGTGGCCTCAAGTGAAGTCCAGCTTTGGTTTCTTCCATGGAGGGCTCTGCAGCATATTCCCACCACAGCCTTGGGACAGTGGAGATGGCCTTTCATACTTCCATACCAAGCAATCACTGCAACAGGCTCCCCCAGAGTATGTGAGACAACTCCTTTCAGCCCAGGTAAATTCTCAGGAGAACAGGGCAGTTGTATGCCAGGAGCAACCAAAACTCCTGGCAACTAGGGATGAGTGACTAACCTGGCAAAAGGGAAGCAAATGGGGCACAGCAATACTCCAGTAGTACCCAAAACAGATAGGTATTTAATTCCCCAACATCACTTCCTGAGTGATGTTGCCTCTATTTTATAATGAACTTATTTCTTTTCCAAACTTCAGTTCCATAGTTGAATGATATTTGAAAAAAAGTCACAGGTAGAATGCCAAGGATCACTTAAGCTCTGACATTCTGACTTCTGTTTTAAGATATGTCCTCACGCCTGTGCAGATCATTTGCCCCCTTTCTTTCAGCTTCATTGTATATTCATCTGTATCCCAGGTGCTGAGACCCTGAAAACCACATTTCCTGGATTTCCCAGCTGACTTCCCATTAGGTCTGCCAATGCCAAGAACTAGTGGGAGGCTGGAAGGTAGGAAGAAGCAAAAGTGCTTTCTTTCTCAGGGTTTCTGTAGGGGTCACCAGCATCCGTGGCCAGCTATAGTTTCCAGTGAACTTCAGCAGCTCCCATTCAGCTGCTAGCTCCCACAGCATTTTTTTTTTCAGATTTTATTTGTTTATCTGACAGAAATCACAAGTAGGCAGAGAGGCAGGCAGAGAGAGGGGGAAAGCAGGCTCCCCGCTGAGCAGAGAGCCTGATGTGGGGCTGGATCCCAGGGCCCTGGGATCATGACCTGAGCCCAAGGCAGAGGCTGTAACACACTGAGCCACTCAGGTGCCCCTCCCACAGTATTCTTGAAATGGCAGGCAGGGCCAGGTGGGCCCAAAGGTGCATCTGGCTCCTCCCACAGGGGAACTGGTGGCAGTTTCAACAGTAGCAGAGTCTTGCAGCAGAGCTAGCGGTTAAGTGTTACCAGCTAACACCCCCTCCTCAGTTTTGTTTGGCCAACAATAAACTGCTGTTACTGATCTGAGTTCCTACATCCTCCTCCCTTTCTTCCTCCAGTCCTAAGATTTTTTGTTTTGTTTTGTTTTTAACTAATTTTTTTGGTAAAGAATTCTTGTATTAAAGATCCTTAGTCTGAAATACCTAGAGTGATTTCTGTTTTTTTTTTTTTTTCTGTCTGAATGCTGCTTAACATGGTAACAAACATGGTTTATAATGAGAATGACATCAGAGACACTGAATAGGTGGCTAATTGCATAGGTCACAAATAATAAAGGAGGTGTCTTGTGGGGCATCTGCTACCCAGGTCTGGTAGGTTACTCTTTGTCCTAATTCCTGAGTTGAAATTTATATATATGTGATTTAAAAAGGACACTTCTTTTGTTTCGTGTTACAGTTTTTCATGAATATGATTTGCTATCCTTAGCGGATTGCTGAAGGTTTTATATTTAATGTATACATTTTTACCTTTTATCCTACCAGTTTAAATGGACAAACAGAAGTGTACAGAATTCTGCAGATAAAAACAAAACCAAGGACCAGAGAAAGACCATATCAATGCTGCAGATATCCGTCAAAAATGGTAATGTGTGCTAGTAGAGTGTCGCTACAGAACACTTTTCTTCAGTCTTGCCAATTAGTATCGCAAGCATAATTTCTTCTCTGACAGAAAATGTGTACTTCGCATCTTTTCTCCCCCACCAACACGTAGTGTATCATATAAAATATCGGCTCTATGCATATTTACTAGGATAGGATCAATCATCATTTCTCAACTATTTGCATCCGAGTCACCTCGAAGCCTCGTTAAAAAAATGATCTTGAATTATTGGGCCTGACTCTCAGAGTTTCTAATTCAGAATCTGAGTTTAATTTCAAACAAGTTCACAAGTATTGATGTTGGTCTAAGGACCACATGTTCAGAACCCATGGTATAGATTATAAAATCTCTGAGAGTTAAATACGACTAAATGATGGATTCTTACCAAAGAAAAGTAGGTATTTTCCAACCTATGTCAGTGTCAAACTGATAAAAGATAGAGAGCTCTAATTTTTAAAAGTATATTCCATCACGTACCAAAAACCAGACCTCATTCATTCATCAATAGTGTTCCACCTGTTATCTTTCCAATTTCTTTGGGAGTGAGGGAACAAGCACACTATTGCCCAGGTTTTTTGAGGCAGAAAAAAGATTTGGTTAAATATTAATTTACCCATCCGGATAATTTCAACAACTGACTTACTGAGTACAAAGACAGGGCAGTAAAACTTTTTTTGTTCTTATTTGCCCTGTTCAATGCCAGAGGGATAATCCCCGATCTTAGTAGATTATTAAATTGAACAGATCAGTAGGGCTTAGGTAAATGATTGAACTGAAAGCTAAAGAATGTTTTGAGGGCTAATAATTAATATTTATGATAGTCTAATTCCTTCTTGTACAATAACGCTAAATATTAAAACTATTTCTATACAAAGTAACTAATTTGAAAAAAGTTCTCTTGGCAGGTTTATATAGCTATTAATAAAAAAAGTTATGGAATTAATGCCAGTGAGGCAAATGACACATGTTCAATTACATTAATATTCAACTAATAGAGAGAATGATTAAAAGATAGTATTGGCCTTACATAATCACACTCAATTACGTGACATTCCTTTCTATTCAAGTATAAAAAAACAGTCACCTTTTTCTCTATTTCACCTATTTGCCATGCAAATAGAACCCCAAAACACACATATCTACTGACATGGTGAAAATGTTCAAGAGACTTGTGAAAATAAAAAATGCAATAAATACACATGTGTTCATTCAGTAAACAAATGTTGAACACCCCTTAGGTGCCAGTGATGATTCCGTGCCTTGGACATATAGCCGTGACAATCCTGACGATCCCTTCCCTCAGTGAAGTTTCACTCTAGTGGGTAGAAATAAACAATCAAAAAAGTGAATTACTTAGTATATCATAAGCACTATGAAGAAAAATAATGTGGAAAATGAGGATAGGAAGTACTGGAGTGGGGGTGATATAATTTTCAATGGGATATTCAGGAAATTCCTTTGGAGGCAACTTTAGATAAGGGAGCAAATGAGAATTTGGGAGAATACCAGTCCAGGAAAAGGAAATACCATGTGCACAGGCTCTGATACCCGAGTATGCCTCTGGAGCTCCCCAAACAGCAGAGAACCCAGAACGAGCATAACAGAGTAAGTAAGGGAAAGGGGTAGGAGAGATGAAAAGAATGTGAACCAGAGACCATCGATAAGTATCCTAAGACCTTGTTGATTCGTCTAAAGTCTGGCTCTTAACTCCTCTGAGTGAGATGTGGAGCCACTGAAGGGAATCTTATTAAACATTAGATATGAGCTGGTACTTTCAGATAATGGCACTGGTATTGAATTAAGATTAGAAACTTTATCTGTACCGTACCATTGGAAACTTTCATATAGAATCCCGACCACAGTACCAGATAGGACTGAATAATTAATATAGATATATTATATACATATCTATATATAGATATATATAGATATAAAATATCTATATATATCTATAAATATTTATATAGATATAAAATGTAGAATTTATTTGTTCTTCAGTGGTCTCGTGTTAATAAAATCCCAATAAAAATAGCAAAAATAGTTCGATCTACCCAGACTTCCACATGCAGAATAACTAGGTAAGTATTTATATCCTGTCATTTATCTTACCAGAAATCTGGTAAGAACTGGTTTCTAGGAGAGAAGAAATGCCTTATTCTGGTTATGAAGGTCTTCACTAGTTACTATACGTATTTCTTTAGCTGGTATTACCTAGAGAATCAGGTTATTTTCACTAAGTATTATTCTGCACTATTACTTCTACTCCTGCTACTCATACTTAGGCTTTAAATACTATTCCTTTCTTTTTCCTCTACCCAACTCAAATAAGCACTTTCCTTTCCTTCTTTCTTTATTTCTCCCCCCAATGGGTTCTTGCATTATGCAGAAATACATGATGATTATAAATGTGGCCTCTATGAACTCTTCCCTATTTGGTGTTCAGAAATAAACCCCATTAACCTAGAAGTATGCTAAACTCAATCCACATATACAATTGGGCTTCCATTAACAGGTTAATATTCAAAGTATGTAAGTATATTCTAACACCTAAGGCACCAAAGAAAAAACTATTTTCTTTTTATCTAAACCTATTATGAAGTTGATGTTGGTTAAGTGAGATTTTCTTGACGAGGTCTTATTTCCCTGCATAATGTTTTATCATCCCTATTCCATGGGATTAATCTGACATATTTTAAAAGAACCATTGTCTCAAACTTGGAAAAAAATGACCAGTCATATAAATATATACAAGCTAAGAGTAACCTTGATGAACAGATGTACTTGGCACCCAATTCCTTTAATATCACATTTCTGAATGCAAACTAGAGACATTATCCTCTTCCTGTCTTAAAAGTAGTAAAACTCATAGTCAACGTGAGTACTAGATAATTTCACCATTTTCAAAGTGTTCATATTCACTTAGACATCAACCCAATTGCAGTATTTAATAGAAAAGTTTTAACAGAATTCATTTTGAAAATCTTATCAAAATTAGGAGATTGAAGCCACAGAAATGATCCAGTTTAGTAATTAATCCATTAATTCATCCAAAATATTTATTGAGCTCCCGCTCCTCCAAGTACCAGAGAACTCCGCAATGGGAACACAGCCATAATCCAACAAAGACTTGATCTCAAGGAACATATGAGCTAACCAAAATTTATTAGTCTCTTTATCTGAAATATTAAAAAAAAAAAAAACTATGGATATCACTGATCATGATAGATTTTGAGGCATTTCCCACTGATGCCATGGTGTAGTGAGACTAATCACTTGAGTTGTTAGATAATACAGATCTCCTGAGGGTATTAGAGTTCTTTTATCTCCAAAAACTCTGGTAACTACCCAATCTTTAGCTCATTAAATGACTTCTCAATGCTATTGTATTATTCCAGACCCCCTAAAAGACTTTTTTGTCCCTTTTGGCAGGAAGTCATCAAATTATTAGGAAAATCAGAGAAAAAGTCACTAAAGGCCACAAATAAGCCTTCAAGGCCACTTTAATAATCAAAACTATAGAAAATGGTTCTTTCTTCATATACCTGAAAGTGGCATTATTGATAACCCAGAGTAGAAGTCTTCATTATGTAAAAAACAAATGAAAACAAACAAACAAACAAAAAAATCCACAAAAACTTAATTACAGTTGTTAGATATGTTAACATTGCTACTAAGGAATTTTTAGGAGTTACTGGCCATTTGTTCATTTCATAGGATATGATAGGAATTAAATATTTCTTTCATGAAATGTTCATGGGAGTGATTTAAAACACTAAGTCTTTTTGTTTGTTTGTTTGCTTGTTTATTTATTACACGGTAAGTCACAGGGGAAAGTGTGAGACAACATAAATTCAATACACATTTTTTGAGTTCCTACTCTATGTGAGGCACTGTATGACCTAAGGTGTTAAAGAAAATGAGGCACAGCTTTTTTTTAAATAATTTTTAAAAAATTTTAATAAACATATAATGTATTATTAGCCCCAGGGGTACAGGTCTGTGAATCGCCAGGTTTACACACTTCACAGCACTCACCATAGCACATACCCTCCCCTATGTACATAGAGGCACAGCTTTTGTCTCCACAGAACTATCCATTAGGCAGGAACCTCTGCCTCCAAGGACTTCACTGTCTTCCATCTTGGTAGATAACAAACTTATACCAATATAAACCCCAGACATTTATTAAAACTAGATCAGATTTATATTCGCAACAAAAGATATTCTTGGAAGGACCAGATGTTCTGTATCATTTATATTAACAAATAAAATTTAAAGATGGTGCCCTAGCAATACAAGCTTTCTATGAACAACTCATTGGAGGATCACCCCACTCTTATTTCTGTATCTTTTATTCCTAAGTTCCCATGGAGAGGAAATCTGCAGAGGGGCAATTAAATAGAAGGGAGAAGAATCACATGGGTAGAATCCAAAGATAATAACTATTTGGAGATGAGCACAACCATCAAATAATTGGTATGGTCAGAAAACTTCGGGGCATGAAGCATCCACTTCTGATTCATTCCTCATAGGAGTGGAATTTTGTGTGTTTGTAGTTTGCACTGAGAGCTTGCCTCTGTTATTAACTTTGGTCACTTTAGGAATGCCCGCTTGTTTTTCACTGTCAATTTTTTACCACAAGAATCTGGGTATCCCCTATGGCATACATTTGAAATGGGCTGGTCAATACATATACAGCATTGACTGTTCTTCTAGAAAAAATAAAATATTTATTTATTGCCAGTTAATTTTCACATCCCTTTCATGCTACAGCTTAGAAATAGGTAAAACAAATTGGCACTTTCATTGAAAACACTAGGAGATGTCAACGTTCCTTCAATGCTTTCAATTCTAAAAGTGTCATGACTTCATAAATTTTCAGATATATATATTCAGATATATATATAATATTTATAAATATATGACTAATTATGATCACATTTATCACATACCTTTTTTTTCTCCAGTCTGAAAATATGTGCATTAAGGGTACAAAGTAGCTATGGTACATTGTGATGAGAAGTAGGGCCTGCGATTTTGATAAGGTGGGTGCCAAGAGTACTAACCTATGGGAGCTTCCTCAACCGCCTCTTTGAGCTATAAGCATTGTGCCATTCATTATGGACATTTAGCAGATAGACAGATGTAAGGACAGCAAAGGGAAAAGTGGGAATCCAACTCTGCATCTTCGAAGCCCAGTGGCAGGCCATTGACAACAATAGCCAAAACCTTAACTCAGCCATAAAGCTCCATTAAAATAAAGATAGGTTTACTTTAAAGGAGGAGAAAATTAGAGCAATATTTGGAAGATGATCAACAAAAATTAAAGGATTCAAAATCTGAGTAATATAGAATTCTCACCATGACATACATTAAACAGGAAATGTATGTAAGGGGAAAACATAGATGATATTAATGAAACAGTAGTGACCTAGATTAAGTAATCTAGCAGGAATCCCAAGACACTGCTTTGAAAAAGAGATGCAACAAGCTTTTCCAGAAACAGAAGCCAAAGAAGGCTAGACAACTTAAAAGCCAAAATGTTCATCATCATTAGCCATCAGGGAGATTCAAATCAAAACCACATTGAGATACCACTTTACAGCGTTAGAATGGCCAAAATTAATAAGACAGGAAACAACAAGTGTTGGAGAGGATGTGGAGAAAGGGGAACCCTCTTATGCTGTTGGTGGAAATGCAAGTTGGTGCAGCCACTTTGGAAAACAGTATGGAGATTCCTTAAGAAATTAAAAATAGATCTTCCCTATAACCCTGCAATTGCACTATGGGATATTTACCAGATATAAATACACTACACTACACTACACTACAGATGTAATGAAAAGAAGGGCCATCTGTACCCCAATGTTCATAGCAGCAATGGCCACAGTCACCAAACTGTGGAAAGAACCAAGATGCCCTTCAATGGATGAATGGATAAAGAAGATGTGGTCCATATATACAATGGAGTATTATGCCTCCATCAGAAAGGATGAATACCCAACTTTTGTATAAACATGGACAGGACTGGAAGAGATTATGCTGAGTGAAATAAGTCAAGCAGAGAGAATCAATTATCACATGCTTTCACTTACTTGTGGAGCATAAGGAATAATTGGGAGATGGAGAGGAGAAGTGAGTTGGGGGAAATTGGAGGGGGAGACAAACCATGAGAGACTGTATACTCTGAGAAACAAACTGAAGGGTTTCAGAAGGGAGGGGGGTAGGGAGTTGGGTGAGCCTGGTAGTGGGTATTATGGAGGGCACATATTGCATGGAGCACGGGTTGTAGTGTATCAACAATGAATTTTGGAACACTGAAAAGAAATAAAATAAAATAAAATGGAAAAAAATAATAAAATAACCCCCAAATAAATAAATAAATAAATGGGTCATATTGTTAAAAAAAATCCCAATTATTGTCTTCTATTTAAATTTCTATTGAAATTTCTATTGAAATTTAAATCTTCAGCATAGTAAAGAAATATTAATGTCAGATGTCAGAACAATCATGGCAGACAGCAGCTCAGAGAGATCATGTTAAAAACAAACAAACTGCAAATAAATCAGAATAACAAAAGTCTCATTAATATTGAAGCATACCAACCTTATGTCATTGGCCCTTAAGACCACATTCCTGGGCCAGAGCAATTCATAGACTTAATTAACTTTTGACAAAGCTTCTCTTTAATAATTTATGAAAATGGAAAGCTTCAAGATACTAAAATGTAAATAAGGAACAAGAAATATTCTGTAGTAGTTTTCTATCCATAGGCAGTAGAGTATCGTGGCTAAGAGCTCAATAAACAGATGGCCCAGATTTGAATCCTTGGGCACACCAGACTTGGACACAAAGCACAGAACAGCACATGAAGTATGACATGAATGAAATTTTGGATTATTTCTTTTGTTCCTTAGACATCCGGTTCAATATCATATCTTGGATCATCATCACTTATAGAAGCTTTTCAGATATTTTGTGTCATGAAGATGTTTCTCATCACCTGCCATGAATCCAATCACCACATTCACAGATAAACAACTGATAACGCAAGACTTACATAGGGATGTAACTATAAAATTTAGCTCCTTTATATTCAAAGTATGTTCCATGGACCAGCAAAACCAATATAATCCGGAAACTTTAAGAAATGCAGAATCTCAGGCTTCATGACAGACCTATAGTACCAGAATAACCACACTAGCATGATATTCAGGAGACTGCTATGCCCACGTCATTTAAGCATTGTTTTAAACCATATTTCTTTGTAAGAAGATGCTTGTCTTTTCTGTGGCTTATTAAGCTCTTTTGACTTGTCACGAATTATCAAAAACTCTTCACAATCATCATCTTATTGATCCTCATGACATCATTAGTTCTACTTCTGTTATTATCTTCTTTTTACAGAAGAGGAAATAGAGTTTCAGAATCACTTTGCTGAGAATCACAGACAAGAGTTGGTGTGCCTAGGATTCAAGTTTGGGCAGTCTCACTATAGAGTTCTTAGCCATTATATTCTACTGCATAGAGATAGATAGTTAATATAGGGTATTTTTTGTCACTTATTTATATTTTAGTATCTTAAAACTTTCCATTTTCATGGATTTTTGAACAGAAGTTCTGTCAAAGGTTAATTAAGCCTATGTTTTTCATAGATTGCCAATTCTCATGACAAGCACAAGCTTGGGTAGATATGTATGAATCTTTTCCATTATCACTTATCAACCATTAACAGTCACACCTTATAAAATGTTATGCTAAAAGAGGAAGATCATTTGTATTGTTTTGTGTGCATTGATTAGTATTGAGTGCCTACACTAATCAAAGTCACTGTATAATTTCACAATACTTAATCATTTTATTTTTACATTACACATCACTCCAAAGGGAATGCTGCCCCTGTGACAATTTCAGAATCAAAATCTAAAAATAACCATATTTTTAGATTTGTACCCAGGAATCAAAACTTTCATAGGAGTCACAGCTAAGGAAATCATAGACAATAACGGGCTATGTTATTCACTGTCAATTCTTACAGAAAACAAAGGTATCCAAACTTAGACATTCTCAACACTCAGTGGAAATGAAATCTCCCCTGCAGAATGATTAGTATTTGGAAGGAGCAGAAAGGTTAAAACAAAACAAAACAAAACCTTCAAAATAGTGTAGAAAACACTTACCAGAAAATCAAGAAACTAGCATGCTACCTACAGAGATGCAACAGAGTAAGGGGAATAGCGAAGTCTATCTTCAGTGTCTTGTGTTAAAGAAATCAACCAAATACCTAGCAGATGATGAAATGAAAGGACAAGTGTCTGAAACATGTCAGGCTTGGCAGTGACTTCTCTTGTATGGCAGGGTGACTGAGTTCTAGCCAAGGGAATGGGAGCCAAAATGGTATGTGTTACTTCCACTCTTGGCTCATAGTGATCTTCCATATGTAATTCACTGCATTCTTAGCTCCTTTGTCAGCTAATGGGGAGGCCCAGAGCATGAGGGAGCAATAGCATGGAAGAGACATGGTTTTCTGAATTATTATGTGAAATGCCACTCACAAACCAAGAGTATCTGAGAAAGAAATGCACTGCTATTGGGTTAAGATAATAATACGTCGGGTATGTTTCAGTAGTTAGTCAACCCTAACTAACATACTAGGGAGGGTGAGAGCCCAGTGGTAAAAGACAGTTGGATTAGAACATAAGAATGGGTTGTGAGCCAGGTCCTTAGGTAGATAGTTAACAAGTTATCCCCATCCACACCTGCTCACCCTTTTCCAACAGATAAAATTTCACAAACTCACATAGTGAGAGTTTTGCTCTTTTCCAGACTGCACTGCATACAGAGTCTGGAGTAATATACAGACAAATACTCAGCATTCCCAATACCCCTTCGCAGTTCACCACAGGAGACGTCATGAAGAAATACTTTCAGCTTCTCCCTCCCTGGTTCCCTCTTTATAACTCCCTGCAGACGGGGAGCTAAATGGTCCAACTCACTTTCCATGAAAGCTCACATGATTCAAGTGCTATTAGTATTCATAAGCCGTTGTTCTTCCACCAGCAAGAAACACTTAACCAAATGACCTCATTAATCTTCACGTGCGCCATGATCCTTGATCTTTTGGAGGCAGAAAAACAAATGCTCTTATCCCTATTTCACAGATGAAGACACTGAGGGAGAAAGAGTGTGAGGGAACGGCTACAGACTAAAACAAGAGGGCTGTAGTTTAATGGCCACATGAAGAAAAGTATATGGAAGTATTTGGATCTAGAGGCAGCATGCTAATCGTCTGAGGCCACAAGGTCCATGAGGCCAGGTTTTGGACAGTACAACCTTAAAAAATAGTTGCTAATGTTTACATATCACATACACACATACATGCACACACACACACACACATCCCAATCTATGTTTTGGCTTCTCTTGAAAATTAGAAGATGTGGTCACATGTAGCCCATGTTCTGACACCTCAGGACACCCTACAGCTGTACATAAGCAGTGGTGTCCCCTTATGCTCCAGGGATACACTCTCTAATTTGCTATGCTGTCCACATGAAAACCTGGTGGCTAATAATCATGGGGCCCCTGAAGGCATAATGAGCTTGAGGCTCTGTATTTACTGTATGTCACTAAAGAGATAGAAATCTAGATTCTTCCATCACCAAATTCCATGCCAGTTTTGTCACTTTAAAAATGGTTCAAAACAATCAGAATTGGGATTATACACGGTGCCTTTTCTGTTGATCCTTTGTTTTCAACATTGTGTCTACCATGGCAGCTGTTAAAAGGGGGTTTGGGGGAGAGGTAACCATCTAAGTGGCACCAGTAGATTGACCCACTGCCAATCTTCCTTTTTGCAGGGAGGCAATGCAGGGGAGGAAGGCCACTCAGGAGGGATGCAAAACACTATGTCCTTATGAATTCTTGGGCACCGACCAGTAAATATGTGCTGAATGAGTGAATTATAACAAGGTTAATGAAGACACTAAAAATGTGTCTTTACAAAGCTAACCTTGAAGTTGAGGACTGAACGATTTTTGTCCCATGGAAAACATTTGACTTTCCTAAGCCTGGTGCTGGGGAATGAACTGTGGCAAGACCATGAATGGTGGCAAGATCATGAAAAGCAGAACTGTGACTGAAGTAGAGCTATATAATGGTATTTGATATGGGTAGTTTAAGGAGTAGCTGCGGGGCTTATTGGTAAAAAAGTATTCCCTTAACTGATATGGGCCAATACCATGCTGAAAGTGTTATTAGCATAAGGGATGAGTCTATTAATTAAGGTTTGTGTGCAAGGACTCTTACCACCTAAAAGCCCATAAATACACATCCTCCTCCTGGTCCGTGGCTTACAATCCTTTAGCTGGAAGTAAACATTATCAATCCTGAAATTATTGCAGGTAAGGTAGTTAAACACACTTCAGACATGGCTGTGTTCAGCTCTGTGTCATCCTTTAAACAGAAACATGCATCTCCGATGATGATGATGGTGGTGATAAGGAAAAAAAAAAGAAGAAGTCATAGTAGCTGTAACTTAACATTTTCCAGGTTTTACATTAGAATTTTATTCAATACCTGTAGCCCTTAAAATAACCATGCAATGTACATGTACTTATTCCAATTATTCAGTCAAGGACATGCCACTTGAAAATTTTAAGTAGCTTATCTGAGATGTCATAGGTAATGAGCAACACATCTGGAATTAAACCCGAGGTTTGTATGGACCTAAAGCTTTGCCATAGTGCCATTATCACAAAGATTTCTAAGCAAACATTAACAAATAAAGTAATTCTTTATGAGGACTTTTCTTTTTATTTTTCCAGATACTAAATCTTTTCCAACTAGTATCCCCAAATATTTGATATCTTAATCCACTCCTTCATGTGGAATTTGACTTTAGAAGTTTATTTCGGGTCCACGTGTCCGCCTACATAAATCCTGCTGCTATCCATTTCCTTGCTTCTACAAATTCTCTCTTCTAACTTTCATGTATGTTCATTCCAAAGAGAATAAAACAGGCTCTGAAATTTAGAGGGCAGCCTCTAGGAGCAGAAAATTAATACCCATGAAGTCTGCATTTCCTTAGAGTTCACACATTCACAAGAAAACATGGTTTGGTAAAGAGATTTCCTAGGAACTTCTGAGATGTAGAGGGCTTCTATCTTAAAACAGACCTGAAAAATATCTGAGAAACAAAATTCCAAATATTGTGCCTATTCAAACATCATGAATCACTTTTTTTCCTGAGTTGATCTAGACACTTCCAAAAGAACTTTCTCTGGGAAATCTTTATTTTGTCTCTTATTATATATATATGAGCATTAAAATACTGCCACAGCCTCTTAATGAAACCGTCCTCAGATACATATCAGGCATATAAATGAAAGGTCGCTGGTAGTGGATCCTGAAACCACTGAGTTGTGATTAAATATTAAATGGCTGAAGGTAGGCATAGAAATTTAAAAATTTGTTGGTTTTCTTATCTAATCCTTACTGTTTATCTGGGTTCCATACATTTTGATGAGCACCCTGGTGCTATCTTAAATAACTGCCATTTATATGGGTTTTGTCTCTCTCTTTACTTCATCTCCCATCTCCCTACAAGAATATGGGGTTGTGTAAAAATTTAGAGGTTTCAGTAGAACTTTTTTTATTAACACAAGAATTTATATTTGTGAAAAACAGACAGAATGGCATCGCAGCTGAGGAAATTATGATAGCATTCATCTTTATGTGTTTCTGACATTTTAGGAAGATGTTGGGAATTTGGCAATGCATTGAAATTTCTACACTGCAATTGTTTGGGATCAAAGACATCTTCTGACCATTGTTATCAAAAAGGGGGGGGCGGAATTTTCTGTTGTTTCCAGAAATTTATGACCAGTGAGTACCTACACTAAAGGAGGAGGATAGAGTTACTTGTTTGTGTATGTTTAGGCAGGAGTATGCTAGAATAGGGTTTTTTTTTAATTTTTTAAAATTCAATTCAATTTAATTAACATTGGCTTCAGAGGTACAGTTTAGTGATTCATCAGTTGCATATAACATCCAGTGCTCCTTACTTCAAGTGCGATTCTTAATGCCCATCACCCAGTTACCCCATCTCCCCATCCACTTCCACTCCAGCAACCCTCAGACTCTTTCCTTGAGTTAAAAGGGTCTCGTATGATTTGCCTCCCTCTTTGTTTTTGTCTTATTTTATTTTTCCTTCTCTTTCCCCATATTCGTCTGCTTTGTGAAGTCTTGCCATTTGCTACGATGTGGATGGAAGTAAATTATGCTGAATGAAATAAGTCAGTCGGAGAAAGACAACTATCATATGATTCTACTCATAGGAGGAATTTAGAGTTAGTTTTGAGGTTGGCTTAAAAATAGATAAAAAATTATCATTTTCTTTTGAAAAATCTGAAATAAGTAAGTACTCCAAATGGAATTACAGTGCTTATTTCTAGAGTGTATTCAAAATCATGATATGAGACGTGGTAACCTGTACCCAGGCTTGAGTTCAATAAGATTTTGTTACACTACCAATCCAACCTGTCATTGCTAAGTAGTCAGTAAGGTTTATATCACTGCAGTCCTGGGTGAAAAATAGCTGAAATCCTATCTAGGATAGCAGAGAAGATTACTACTTTAGGACTAACAGTGCTTAGAAACTAACCAACTTTCAATCAAAATTTGTTTATACGGTTGCATGTGTGCACTTGTATGTGTGTGCTCTATTAATTTTAAAAGTGAACATGCATCAAAGTTAATTTTAATTTCTGACTTTTCACATATAAAGCACAGGCAAACCTTCAACTTTACATTTATCATGACACGTGACTTAGTAAAGTTTTCTTCAGTTGTGCCCAAATCTACCTTTCACCTTGTTTAAAGAATGATCTTTCTATGCCTCCACTTAACACCCATACTTCCCACCCCACTGTTTTCTTTTAAAAACTGTTTTCTTTTAAAAATGTATTCTGAGAATACTTTGAATTTCCCCAATTTTTAAATTGCAAAAATGAGACACTCATAATATATATGGTAGCACATCTGTTGTGCTTTACATGTATCAGTGTTCTCAAGCTAATGGGAGACCTAAGCAAGAGCCTTATTCTGATTTCCATACCCTGGAATCAGTAGTCCCTGAAAGCAGGGAAAGAATTTTTTTTTTTTGTATCAAAAAGCTTGTTATTAAGTGAGTCTTTTAGCCTCTCACGTGATAGCTTGATAGCCTATTGGTTTGATACTGTAATAAATTGATTTGATTTTTTTTAAAGGTAATATAAAAAGAAATCAACAGCTAAGGTAGTTGGGAATTATCCTGGAGTACATAGCCATATCAAGACTTCAGGTTCTATAAAATAAATTGCCTTTACACCCTGGTGAATAAACTACCATTCCTAAACACAACATGATGTTTAATAAATTTCTGAAATGCAGTTAAGACCACGAGGTTTATTGAAGGATTAGAAAGTCTCACAAGAGTATAGTTTTAATAAAATGGACATTTTTAGCTAACATACCTGAAAGACAACTTTAGTGCTGCCTTTTAATAACTTAAGCAGTTCCTTACTCAGTAGTTAAATTGTCTAATTCGATTCATTTGTCCACTGGGCAAATACCTTGTCAAACCCTGCATATAACTGACACTTTGTCTGCCATAATGGAACTCCCACTTCAAGCAGAAAAAGCAAGGGTGCGGTTGATGTACTTGGGTTGCAAGTATTGGCTAGACTTCATATAGATAAAGTTCAAATACACTAACCTTTCTGAGTGTTTGCTATTTGCAAAATGAGAAGATATTTGCTCTTTTTTTTTTTAATCTTTCAGACAATGTCTTCAAAATAAAATGAAATAGCTTTCTTATGAGGATGCTAAACTAAATGCAATGTAAAGCCCTCTCCTCTGAGTAATCTCTGAAATGCTTATGTGCCTGTCTTGCCTACCACAACCCCATTTCTGAGGGGAGTGGCCAAGGGGAATCATTCTTTCTGACTAGGAATGCTGGTCTTGTGCCACGGAACTCTACCACCCTGATCACAGAGGTCTGTGCTAGAGTTCAATCTGGAGTTGGTGGCATCCATGGACAAAATCATGGATTTGTGGAAGACCACCCAGATGATTTCCACATCGGATACTGATTGATACACTCAGAAATTTATCTTCTATTTATTTATTTATTTTTAAGTAATTTATTTTTTAGGAGTATATGAGTAGACACAAAAAGACAGTCCAAACTTTCTTCTGGTTGGAAGAAAATATGGTGTGTAGACTTATCCATGTTTCCTGAATGACAATGTGCATTGTCACCTCTTCAGTTTTTTCATAAACTTTTTAGACTGGGATGTGAGTTATACTTGAATTAAAAAAAAACAATTAACAAAAATAAACAAAAATGATTAGCTTCTGACTCATAATCAAACAGACAAAAACCAAATCCAACCATACCAAAAATAAATCAGGGATACCTGGGTAGTTCAGTCAGTTAAGGCTGCCTTTGGCTCAGGTCATGATCTCGGGGTCCTGGGATCAAGCCCCACAAGAGGCTCCCTGCTCAGCAGGGGGGTCTGCTTCTCTTGCCCCTTCCTTCTGCCCCTCCCCTCAACTCCTGTTCTTGCTCGCTCTGCCCTCTCTCTTTCTCTCAAATAAATAAATAATCTTAAAGAGGGAAAAAAAGAAAGACTTCAGACTGGGAACCTCTGAGATCCACAATGATTTGCAGATGCCAAGAAGGTTCATTATGTTTCCTCAGTTCCCACATATGCTTATAATAAACACCCATCACTCATGACGGTACTTTTTTTTTCTTACAACTTGTAAAGACCCAAGTAAAACACACCTTCACAGGCCACAAATCATATATTTACTTTACTCACTTACCTCGCCCAGCTAGCTAAACTAGTGCTAAGAACGTGCTTGTATGAGTCTAAAAAGTCACCTGTTAGAGTTTAGTTTGATAACACAGTCAGAAATGTAATGATAAATTCACATGACACTTGCACAACTCTGAATGGGAGAAGCCTCGTAGCAAGATTTCCTGGACTTCAGCAGGGAAATTGTCTTAATGATGTTCAGGCATGGAAGGAGACATGTCTTAACATTTATTACCATGCGAACAAAATGTCTATTCAAAAAGTAAATAAAATACAAATTAGAAATTCATTAAGAAAAAGAAAAAAATAATATGGCAACATGTAGTGTTAGTAAAAAGGGAAGCAGTGAATGAGTGTGTAACAGACTAACAGATCTTGAGAGCCTTGGACCAAAAAAGTTATGTTTATTAAAAATCACAATTAGTTCTGAAGCTGGAAACGAGGACAATGTTAGCATGCAAGTTCAACCAAAGGCCTAAGGACACCTTTTATATCTCAAAACAAGTGGTGAAGTTGAATTGGTTCATGGGAGATTTTCCTAAAGATGGGAAGGATTCGACAGTTTGTTCTTCTGTATTGGGTATTTCAATGACATGAATCAGCTCAAATGCAATTGAAAAATAAGAATGATGTAAGACTTACATGGAAGTCTTGTGGGGTTCTCTGAGATTCTTCCAACCATGTTAATGTATTGAAGTGACTAGGAGTAAGCTTTCTTACAAGTTTATTCCTTAGAAGCTTATTTTACAAGAAAAAAAAAAAAACACATTTTGAGATGTTTAGGGGAAAGCTAAGAATGCTACAAAATTGCTTTTCTTTACTGAAAGATGGTTTAGAAGTTTCAAGAACCTAAACCACTCAGAGATTCTAGACCTAACGGGGCTGTGAGGTAACAAATGTTGCTTTAAGCTACTAAGTATTGGGGTAATTTGCTATCTAGCTGTAGATTGCTAATATGGGGGTGGTGAACCCTCATTGCAAATGGAGCAAGCGGGCAAAGTTGAATGATGAGTCCAAGTTCTCAAAATAGCTGATGGGTAAGGGTGCATTCTAGTTATATAGAAAGCATACCCACAGCATGCTTTAGGAACTGCAGTGGGTTAAATATTACTAACAGGCATGGTATGCATGAAGAGTGATAGCAGATATGACAGTAAGAAAGCAGCAGGACGTTCAAAAGAGATATGAGAGTTTTAAAAATATATTTAATAACACATGCATTTTAAGAGGACTGGGTAATCAGTTAGAAAATATGGCAATAATTCAGTTTAAAAAATTAGTTACCTATATCAGAATGCTATGAAATCGCCAAATCTTAACCTTTCAGGTTTGTCAAACGTGTTTTTGAAGTAGGTTACCTCCTGCTCTGAGCATACAGCCTAAGAAAAGCATAATATATGCCCAATCACCCGGCATTCTTGAAAATTTTATGCTTTAAAAGACACTAGTGAGTAACACAACTTGTTTTATTTTGTGCATTTGTTTCCCCACTAAATTATTCCAGCACATTTTTTTTTTTAATCCCAGCACATTCTGTTGTTCTAAAGTCCCTCCTCTATTTAGAAACCTGACAACAGAACTTTAGTCTTTTTCCTTGTGACTGTCTCATGGGAAAAGTTTGAACCTTAGATAAGTCTTTTTTGGAATTTGATGAGTCCCAGCTTTTAAGAAGTACAGGCATTTACAGAGAGCAGGGGTATCTACAGAGAGCTAGGTATCCTCCTGGCAAGGGTCACTACGGCCTCATGGACATTCACGTTCTAGCACTTGGTGGAAAGAGAGGAAGGGTGCTTTAGAACCTGATAATTTGTCCTCTCCCACCCCCAGATCCTACACAGGTACATACACACATTCAGAAGCAGGATGGTAAGTACAAAAGATAACTGACTTGCCCCAAAGAGTCTTCCATTTGACCAGAACTGAGTAAGAGATTCCAAAAATAGAATATCTACTTTAAAATAAAGATATACTTAACTCTCATCCCTT
>RCUC01131968.1:0-12400 GCA_003697995.1 Taxidea taxus jeffersonii | reverse complement strand
TGTGTTCTCCTCAAGGATTTTGATGGATTCTCACACTGAGGCCTTTCATGGTGTAACGAAATGGTCCAGTTTCATTCTTCTGCATGTGGCTGTCCAATTTTCCCAACACCATTTGTTGAAGAGACTGTCTTTTTTCCATTGGACATTCTTTCCTGCCTTGTCAAAGATTAGTTGACCATAGAGTTAAGGGTCTATTTCTGGGTTCTCTATTCTATTACATTAATCTATGTGTCTGTTTTTATGCCAGTACCATACTGTCTTGATGATGACAGCTTTGTAATAGAGCTTGAAGTCCAGAATTGTGATGCCACCAACTTTAGCTTCCTTTTTCAACATTCTTCTGGTTATTCAGTATCTTTCCTGATTCCATATAAATTTTAGGATTATTTGTTCCATTTCTTTGAAAAAAAATTGATGGCATTTTTATAGGGATTGCATTAAATGTGTAGATTGCTTTAGCATAGACATTTTCACAATATTTGTTCTTCTAATTCATGAGCAAAAAACATTTTTCCATTTCATTGTGTCTTCTTCAGTTTCTTTCATGAGTACTCTATAGTTTTATGAGTATAGATTCTTTGCCCCTTTGGTTAGATTTATTCTGAGGTATCTTATGGTTTTGGGTGCAATTGTAAATGGGATTGACTCCTTCATTTCTTTTTCTTCTGTCTTGTTGGTGTACAGAAATGCAACTGATTTCTGTGAATTGATTTTACATTCTGACACTTTTACTGAATTCCTATATGAGTTCTAGCAGTTTTGGAGTGGAAGACTCCACATTCTTAACAATACCTAGTATTGTCATTATTTCTGATTTTAGATAATAAGTTTGTAGTTTTGGTTTTTTGGTGTATTTTTTTTTAAGATTTTATTTATTTGACCGAAAGAGAGACAGTGAGAGAGGAAGCACAAGCCAGGGGAGTGGAAGAGAGAGAAGCTGACTCGCCATTGAGCAGGGTGCCTGATGCAGGGCTGGATCCCAGGAAACCTGGGATCATGACCTGAACCAGAGGCAGAGGCCTAACAACTGAACCGCCCAGGTGCCCCAGCTTAGTGCACTTTTATTTTGTATTTTCCAAATGATCACTAGTGCTGAACATCTCCTCATAAACATATTGCTCACTTTCATAATGTATTTTGTTTAGTGCCTGTTTAACTCCTTTTGTCCATCTTTTAATTGGACTGTCTTCTCCTTGTTCACTTGACTGCTTAATATATTGTAAATCCAAATCTGTTCAACTTTGTTATGCAATTAACTTTACTCAATCTGTGATTTGTCTATTTGTATTCTAAGATGTTTCTTTCAAAGAACAAAAGTTGTAAATTTGACATTGTCCAATTTGTTTTTTATATAGTTTAAGTTTTTTGTGGTCTAAGAAATCTTTGTATAACACAAAGGTACATCTATTTTCTCCAGCTTCCTCTAGAAGTTTTATAGTTAAAATTTTACTTTTGGGGGGGAGGAGTCAAGATGGCAGAGAAGTAGGAGGCTGAGACGACATCAGCCAGCAGGAGATCAGCTAGATAGCCTATCAAACCATTCCGAACACCTACAAATCCAACAGGAGATCGAAGAGAAGAAAAACAACAATTCTAGGAACAGAAAATCGACCACTTTCTGAAAGGTAGGACCAGCGGAGAAGTGAATCCAACGCGACGGGAAGATAGACCCCAGGGGGAGGGGCCGGCTCCCGGCAAGCGGGGGAGCACAAAATCAGAACTTTTAAAAGTCGGCTCCACGGAGGGACATCGCTCCAGAGGCTAAACTGGGGTGAAGACCTCGTGGGGACAGCGTGGACTCAGGTCCCACGGGGTCACAGAAGGATCGGGGGTGTCTGAGTGTCGCAGAGCTCACAGGTATTAGAGCGGGGAAGTCGGCTGCGGAGACAGAGCCGATGTTTCCTAGTGGTCTGTGACATGGACCGGTGCTCTGTGGCACTGGCCGGTGCTCTGTGCGAGGGGTCCCCACAAGATCCGGGGAGACTCCGACCGGGGAGAGCTCAGGGATCTACGGGGTTCGGAGACTCCAGGTGGGACTCTGCCAGAGACAGAGATGCTTGGTCACAGGCTGGGTGAGCTCGGAGCACTCCCAGAAGCCAGTGAGACGGGACTGCTTAGGCACGATTTTCTCTGAGCGCGGTCTGCGGGCGCGCGCGGTCTGCGGGTGCGCGTCTGCGAGTGCCCGCAGTGTCGGCGGGCCCGCGGTGCCTGCCGGCGCGTGGTGTCTGCGGGCGGACGCGCGCGCACACTCTCCGGCGCAAACGTGGGCTAGGGAGACTGGAGGGATTAAACGCTTTTCTCTAAAGGCGCACTGAAGACTGGGGCCCCTAGCTCTCGGCTCCTCTGAACCGGAGATTGGGAGGCCGCCATTGTCATTCCCGTCCTCCAGAACTCTACAGAAAGCGCGTTCAGGGAACAAAAGCTCCTGAAAGCAAACCTGAGAGGATTACTTAGCCCGGCCCCTGGTAAGGGCTGTGCAACTCCGCCTGGGGCAAAAACACCTGAGAATCACTACAACAGGCCCCTCCCCCAGAAGATCAAAGAAATACAGCCAAGACCAAGTTCACTTAACAAGGAGAACAGCGGATTCTTATCTGGACAAAATGACAAGGCGGAAAAACTCACCACAAAAAAAAGAGCAGGAGACAGGACCGAAGGCTAGGGACCTAATCAATACAGACATTGGTAATATGTCAGATCTGGAATTCAGGATAACGATTCTCAAGGTTCTAGCCGGGCTCGAAAAAGGCATGGAAGATATTAGAGAAACCCTGTCAGGAGAAATAAAAGCCCTTTCTGGAGAAATAAAAGAAATAAAGTCTAATCAAGTTGAAATAAAAAAAGCTATTAATGAGGTGCAATCAAAAATGGAGGCTCTTACTGCTAGGATAAATGAGGCAGAAGACAGAATTAGTGATATAGAAGACCAAATGGCAGGGAATAATGAAGCAGACCAAAAGAGAGACAATCAACTACTGGACCACGAGGGGAGAATTCGAGAGATAAGTGATGCCATAAGACGAAACAACATTAGAATAATTGGGATTCCAGAAGAAGAAGAAAGAGAGATAGGAGCAGAAGGTATACTGGAGAGGATTATTGTAGAGAATTTCCCTAATATAGCAAGGGGAACAAGCATCAAAATCCAGGAAGCCCAGAGAATACCTCTCAAAATCAATAGGAATCGACCCACACCCTGCCATCTAATAGTAAAATTTACAAGTCTTAGCGACAAAGAGAAAATCCTGAAAGCAGCACGGGACAAGAAGTCTGTAACGTACAATGGTAAAAATATTAGATTGGCAGGAGACTTATCCACAGAGACCTGGCAGGCCAGAAAGAACTGGCATGATATATTCAGAGCACTAAACGAGAAAAACATGCAGCCAAGAATACTTTATCCAGCTAGGTTATCATTGAAAATAGAAGGAGAGATTAAAAGCTTCCAGGACAAACAAAAACTGAAAGAGTTTGTAAACACCAAACCAGCTCTACAGGAAATATTGAAAGGGGTCCTCTAAGCAAAGAGAGACCCTAAAAGTATTACCAGAAAGGAACAGAGACATTATACAGTAACAATCACCATACAGGCAATACAATGGCACTAAACTCATATCTCTCAATAGTTACCCTGAATGTAAATGGGCTAAATGCCCCAATCAAAAGACACAGGGTTTCAGAATGGATAAAAAAACAAAACCCATCCATATGCTGCCTACAAGAAACTCATCTTAGACCTGAAGACACCTCCAGATTGAAAGTGAGGGGGTGGAAAACAATTTACCATGCTAATGGACATCAGAAGAAAGCTGGGGTGGCAATCCTTATATCAGATCAATTAGATTTTAAGCCAAAGACTATAATAAGAGATGAGGTAGGACACTTCATCATACTCAAAGGGTCTGTCCAACAAGAAGATCTAACAATTTTAAATATCTATGCCCCTAACATGGGAGCAGCCAACTATATAAACCAATTAATAACAAAATCAAAGAAACACATTGACAAGAATACAATAATAGTTGGAGACTTTAATACACCCCTCACTGAAATGGACAGATCATCCAAGCAAAAGATCAACAAGGAAATAAAGGTCTTAAATGATACACTGGACCAGATGGACATCACAGATATATACAGAACATTCCATCCCAAAGCAACAGAATACACGTTCTTCTCTAGTGCCCATGGAACATTCTCCAGAATAGATCACATCCTGGGGCATAAATCAGGTCTCAACAGGTATCAAAAGATTGGGATCATTCCCTGCATATTTTCAGACCACAATGCTCTGAAGCTAGAACTCAATCACAAGAGGAAATGTGGAAAGAGCACAAATACATGGAGGCTCAACAGCATCCTTCTAAAAAATGAATGGGTCAACCAGGAAATTAAAGAAGAATTGAAAAAAACCATGGAAACAAATGATAATGAAAACACAACGGTCCAAAATCTGTGGGACACAGCAAAGGCAGTCCTGAGAGGAAAATATATAGCGATACAAGCCTATCTCAAGAAACAGGAAAGGTCTCAAATACACAACCTAACCCTACACCTCAAGGAACTCGAGAGAGAACAACAAAGAAAGCCTAAACCCAGCAGGAGAAGAGAAATAATAAAGATCAAAGCAGAAATCAATGAAATAGAAACCAAAAAAACAATAGAACAAATCAATGAAACTAGGAGCTGGTTCTTTGAAAGAATTAATAAGATTGATAAACCCCTGGCCAGACTTATCCAAAAGAAAAGAGAAAGGACCCAAATAAATAAAATCATGAATGAAAGAGGAGAGATCACAACCAACACCAAAGAAATACAAACAATCATAAGAACATATTATGAACAACTCTATGCCAACAAATTCGACAATCTGGAAGAAATGGATGCTTTCCTAGAGACATATAAACTGCCAAAACTGAACCAGGAAGAAATAGAAAACCTGAATAGGCCCATAACCAGTAAGGAGATTGAAACAGTCATCAAAAATCTCCCAACAAACAAAAGCCCAGGGCCAGATGGCTTCCCAGGGGAATTCTACCAAACATTTAAAGAAGAATTAATTCCTATTCTCCTGAAACTGTTCCAAAAAATAGAAATGGAAGGAAAACTTCCAAACTCATTTTATGAGGCCAGCATCACCTTGATCCCCAAACCAGACAAGGATCCCATCAAAAAAGAGAATTACAGACCAATATCCTTGATGAACACAGATGCGAAAATTCTCACCAAAATACTAGCCAATAGGATCCAACAGTACATTAAAAGGATTATTCACCACGACCAAGTGGGATTTATTCCAGGGCAGCAGGGTTGGTTCAACATCCGCAAATCAATCAATGTGATACAGTACATTAACAAAAGAAAGAACAAGAACCATATGATACTCTCAATAGATGCTGAAAAAGCATTTGACAAAGTGCAACATCCCTTCCTAATCAAAACTCTTCAAAGTGTAGGGATAGAAGGCACATACCTCAATATTATCAAAGCCATCTATGAAAAACCCACGGCAAGTATCATTCTCAATGGAGAAAAACTGAGAGCTTTTCCGTTAAGGTCAGGAACACGGCAGGGATGTCCACTCTCACCACTGCTATTCAACATAGTACTAGAAGTCCTAGCCTCAGCAATCAGACAACAAAAAGAAATTAAAGGCATCCAAATCGGCAAAGAAGAAGTCAAACTATCGCTCTTTGCAGATGATATGATACTATATGTGGAAAACCCAAAAGGCTCCACTCCAAAACTGCTAGAGCTTGTGCAGGAATTCAGTAAAGTGTCAGGATATAAAATCAATGCACAGAAATCAGTTGCATTTCTTCACACAAACAACAAGACAGAAGAAAGAGAAATTAAGGAGTCAATCCCATTTACAATTACACCCAAAACCATAAGATACCTAGGAATAAACCTAACCAAAGAGGCAAAGAATCTACACTCAGAGAACTATAAAGTACTCATGAAAGAAATTGAGGAAGACACAAAGACATGGAAAAATGTTCCATGCTCATGGATTGGAAGAATTAATATCGTGAAAATGTCTATGCTACCTAAAGCTATCTACACATTTAATGCAATGCCTATCAAAATCTCATCCAATTTTTTCAAAGAAATTGAACAAATAATCGTAAAATTTATATGGAACCAGAAAAGACCTCGAATAGCCAAAGGAATATTGAAAAAGAAAACCAAAGTTGGTGGCATCACAATTCCAGACTTCAAGCTCTACTACAAAGCTGTCATCATTAAGACAGTATGGTACTGGCACAAAAACAGACACATAGATCAATGGAACAGAATAGAGAGCCCAGAAATAGACCCTCAACTCTATGGTCAACTAATCTTCGACAAAGCAGGAAAGAACATCCAATGGAAAAAGGATAGCCTCTTCAACAAATGGTGTTGGGAAAATTGGACAGCCACATGCAGAAAAATGAAATTGGACCATTTCCTTACACCACACACGAAAATAGACTCAAAATGGATGAAGGACCTCAACGTGAGAAAGGAATCCATCAAAATCCTTGAGGAGAACACAGGCAGCAACCTCTTCGACCTCAGCCGCAGCAACTTCTTCCTAGGAACAACGCCAAAGGCAAGGGAAGCAAGGGAAAAAATGAACTATTGGGACTTCATCAAGATCAAAAGCTTTTGCACAGCAAAGGAAACAGTCAACAAAACCAAAAGACAACTGACAGAGTGGGAAAAGATATTTGCAAATGACATATCAGATAAAGGGCTAGTATCTAAAATCTACAAAGAGCTTAGCAAACTCAACACCCAAAGAACAAATAATCCAATCAAGAAATGGGCAGAGGACATGAACAGACATTTCTGCAAAGAAGACATCCAGATGGCCAACAGACACATGAAAAAGTGCTCCACATCACTGGGCATCAGGGAAATACAAATCAAAACCACAATGAGATACCACCTCACACCAGTCAGAATGGCTAAAATGAACAAGTCAGGAAATGACAGATGCTGGCGAGGATGTGGAGAAAGGGGAACCCTCCTACACTGTTGGTGGGAATGCAAGCTGGTGCAACCACTCTGGAAAACAGCATGGAGGTTCCTCAAAAAATTGAAAATAGAGCTACCTTATGACCCAGCAATTGCACTACTGGGTATCTATCCTAAAGATACAAACGTAGTGATCCAAAGGGGCACGTGTACCCGAATGTTTATAGCAGCAATGTCCACAATAGCCAAGTTATGGAAAGAACCTAGATGTCCATCAACAGATGAATGGATAAAGAAGAGGTGGTATATATATACGATGGAATACTATGCAGCCATCAAAAGAAATGAAATCTTACCATTTGCGACGACATGGATGGAACTAGAGCGTATTATGCTTAGCAAAATAAGTCAACTGGAGAAAGACAACTACCACATGATCTCCCTGATATGAGGAAGTGGAGATGCAACGGGGGTGGGAGTTAAGGTGGTAGGAAAAGTAAAAATGAAAGAAGATGGGATCGGGAGGGAGAAAAACCAAAAGAGACTCTTAATGTCATAAAACAAACTGAGGGGGGTGGGGGGAAGAGGGGTTGGGTGAGGGTGGTGGGGTTACATCATATGTTTAAATAAAGCTTAAATAAAGTAAAAAAAAAAATTTTACTTTTAGGTCTGTGATACATTTTGAGGTTAAGTTTTGTGTATAGGAAGAGGAAATGGTGAAGATTCATTATTTTCCATGCCAACAGCCAGTTACTGAACCAACATTTATAGGCACACTTCATTTTATTGTGCTTCACAGATACTGCATTTTTACAGACTGAAAGTTTGTGGAAGTACTGCATTTAGTAAGTCTACTGGTGCCACTTTTGCAGCACCATTTGATTAGTTCGTCTCTCTGGCACCTGTTGGAATTCTTGCAATATCTTAAATTTTTAATAATAAGTGTATTTGTTATGGTGATCTGTTTTCAGTGATCTTTGATGTTACTATTGTAATTGTTTTGGGGTGCCAAGAACTGCATCCATATAAGGTGGCAAATTTAATGGGTAAATATTATGTGTGTTCTGACTGTTAAACCAACTGGCTATTACCTTGTTTCCCTCCTTTTCTTAGGACTCCCTATTCCCTATGATATAACAATGTTGAAATTAGGCCGATTAATACTCTTACATTGGACTCTAGCTGTTCAAGTGAAACTAACAGTTGCACATCTCCCAATTTAAACTAAAAGTTAAAAATGATTAAGCTTAGTGAGGAAGGCATGTTGAAAGCTCAGAGGCCAAAAGCTAGATAAGCTAGACCTCTTGTTCTGAACAGTTAGGTCAAGTTGTGGCTGCAAGGGAAAATTCTTTAAGGAAATTAAAAGTACTACTCCAGTGAACACCCAAATGATAAGAAAGCAAAACAGCCTAAATGCTGATATGAAGAAAGTCTGGGTGGTCCAGATAGAATATCAAACCAGCCATAATATTCTCTTAAGCCAAAATCTAATCCAGAGCAAGGCCCTAGCTCTATTCAATCCCATGATAGCTGAGAAAGGTGACGAAGCTGCAGAAGAAAAGTTTTAAGCTAGCAGATGTTGGTTCATGAGGTTTTAGGGAAAGCAGCCTTCTCCATAACATAAAAGTATAAGGTAAAGCAGCAAGTGCTGATGTAGAAGCTGCATCAAGTTATCCGAAGATCTAGCTAAGATAATGAATGAAGGAGGCAACCATAAACAATAAATTTTCAATGTAGATGAAATGGCCTTCTATTAGAAGAAGATGCCATCTAGGACTTTCACAGCTAAAGAGGAAAAGTGAATGCCTGGTTTCCAAGCTTCAAAGAACAGGGTGATTCTTTTGTTAAGGCTAAGTCAGTAGGTGACTTAATGACTAAGTTGAAGCCAGTGCTCATGGACCGTTCCAAAAATCCTAGGGCCCTGTCAAATTATGTTAAATCTACTCTACAGAGAGACTCTGCTCTATAAATGGAACTGCAAAGACTGAATGGCAGCATCTCTGTTTACAACATGGTTTGTAAAATATATTAAGCTCACAGGTGTGACCTAATGTTCAGAAAAATAGATTCCTTTCAAAATGTTACTCCTCACTGATAATGCACGTGATCACACAAGGGCTCTGATGTAGGTATACAACAAAATTAATGCCAATTTCATGCCTGCTAACACACCATTCATTTCTGCAGCCCATGGATCAAGGTATAATTTTAACATTCAAGTCTTATTATTAAAGAAATAGATTTCATCAGGCTATAGCTACCATAGATAGTGATTCCTCTGATTTAAACCTAGGCAAAGTAAACTGAAAACTTCTGGAAAGGGGCACCTGGGTGTATCAGTGGGTTAAAGCCTCTGCCTTCAGCTCAGGTGGTGGTCCCGGGGTCCTGGGATCAAGCCCCACATCGGGCTCTCTGCTCAGTAGGGAGCTTTCTCCCCACCCCCCGCCTGCCTCTCTGCCTACTTGTGATTTCTGTATGTCAAATAAACAAATACAATCTTAAAAAAAAATTCTGTAAAGAATTCACCATTCTAGGTGCCATTAAAAACATTTGTGAATCAAAATATCAATATTAATTAGAGTTTGGAAGAAGTTGATTCCAACCCTTCTGGATGACTTTGTGGGGTTCAAGACTTCACTGGAGGAAGTAGCTCTAGATGTGGTGGAAGCAGCAAGAGAACTAGAATTAGAGGTGGAGCCTGAAGTTGTGACTGACTTGTTGCAATCTCATGATAAAACTTGGACAGATAAGGAGTTGATTCTTACACATGAGCAAAGGAAGTGGTTTCTTGAGAAGAAATCTACTCCTGACAAAGATGCTATTAAGACTGCTGAAATGACAAGAGATTTAGGGCATTACAAAAACTTAGTTGATAAATGAGTGGTAATACAGAGCATTGACTTAAATTTTGAAAAAAAAATTCTGTGGGTAAAATGCTATCAAACAGCATCACATACTCCACAGACATGGTTCATGAAAGGAAGATTCAATCAAGGAGGCAAACTTAATTGTTATCTAATTTTAAGAAACTGCCACAACCACCCCAAATTTCAGTCTGATCAGTCAACATTCATCAGCACTGAGGCACGACTCTCCAGCAGAAAAAAGATTACAAATCACTGAAAGATCAGATGATGATTAGGTTTTTTTAGCAATGTTTTTAAATTAAGGTATTTACACTGTTTTCTTTACACATAATGCTATTATACACTTAATGGGATATAGTAGAAACACGAGTTTTATATGCACTGGGAAACCAAAATACTCATTTCACTCAGTTTATTGTGATATTCACTTTATTACCTATCTTCATTTCAAAAGCAGTTTTTACCCTTTGTAATAAATAATACATGAATTGATGCTTTGAAATCTTATGAATAACCTCCTCCACAACTACCTGTATCCAATGATTTAGCGTCTATTGTTGATCTTTCCTGAATGAGATATCTTAATGCTTTACTGATTATCTAGGTGTGTTAGCCTTTCTTCCTTCCTTTCTCCCTCTCTTCCATTCTTTCTTCATTCATTCCTTTCTCCCTGTCTTCTTCTAGCTCCCCCCAATCCTATCCCCTCCTTACTATACTTCTTTTGAAATACCATTATGCGTTCATGGGTTTTCATTTTTCTTTATGAATTTATCTGCTGGGAAACTTTTCAGTCTAGATATAAATGTGCCTATTTTCCTTGGTGTTTTTTTTGTTTCCAGTCCCTTTCAGTGAACAAAACCAGAAAATATACATATACGTGTGTGTGTGTGTAGATACATGATATTACATACACTATAACTATATTATCATATGTAAGAACATTATATATGCATATGAATACATAGCTTTGTTGAGTATAAAGACTTCTGTAAAAGGTGTTCTGTTATGAATTCCACCAGCAAGAATTAGATACAAGATTTCCTCAAAGGCTCTTCAAGGGTTCTGATGTTTTTTTCACATCTGATAGATAAGAAATAATATTAAGCATAGTTTTAATTTTATTTATCTTATTATACATGAAGTTGAGTATTTTTTTATATGTTTAAGTATCATTTTTATGCACATTAAAAAAATCTGTTCATGGTTTTTTTCTCCCTCATTTTTCTATCAGATGTTTGGTCATCTGGAATTTTAGAGTTCTTCAGAACTTTAAGGAGATTAGCCTTTTATCTTTTATATATATTACAAATATTGTCTTCTAAATTGTGATTTGTCTTTTGTTTTGGCCCATGTTGTCACAGTATATATAATTAAGTTTTTTCTTTTTTATTATTTATATATTGTTTTGCTGTTGTTTGAGTGAATAGGGTTTTTTTTCTTTTAGTATAACTGTCACAATTAGAGGTTTTCCTCTGTTTTCTTATGGTTCTTGCATGGTTTTCTTTTTGTACATTTAGTTCTCTGATCCCTCTGGAGCTTTTGTGGGTGAGTGATTTGAAATGTGGGTCCCTGTTTATGTTTTTCCAAACTGCTGTCCAATGGTCCCAACACTTGTCCTTAATGCTTGTCCTCCTTCCCATGTGGTATGAGATGTGACTTTTTTCATATTACTAAAATTTTATTATATACTGGAATCTATTTTTGAATTTTCTTATAATGTTCACTTGTCTATTTATGTGTAAGTTTCATACTATGATTTTTGACACTCTAAACTATATTTTCAGCAGCCCTAGTTATCCCTCATGATAATCTTTTCAGGGCCTTCCTAACTTTTCTGAATGTTCATCCCATACCTATTTTAGTATCATTTATGTATCTCTAAAAATCATTATTTTATAGAAATTTTACATTAACTTGGAGATATTTGCCATTTTTTAATGTTATGTTGTCATATGGAAGAACATACTCTTTAAATTTGCTTTTGTGTCTTTCTCTGGTTATTTTCAAATATCTCCCCTTGTAAGTTCCTTTACTATCTTACTAAGATTTTTCATAAGTATTTAATCTTTATTTTGTCTTGTGATGGGAGTTTTCTTTTCCATTACACTGTATGATCTATTAAATTTTATTGCAGGTGTATATTTAAGTAACCACTGTCACATTCAACATACATAATCAGTTCATCATTACATAGACACTTCAATGTGTTACCCCCTTGATGGTAATACGCTTCCTTTTAATCCTAGCCTGGCAACAATTTATCTGTTTTCATTACCATAATCTTGTTCTAGAAATGGGATCATATAACATGTAATCCTTTGTTTTGTATGCTTCCCTCAACTGGGTTTGTTCAGTGATTCCTCATTATTGGATTCCTGCATTTTTAGCAGAGATAGTACAGATGTGATATTTTTCCTTGTCAGTTATTCTTTTTTTTTTGGTAAAGATTTTATTTATTTTTGAGAGCGAGTGAGAGAGAGCACATAGAGAGAGAGGAAGAAGTGGAATCCCTACTGAACAGGGAACCCTATGTGTCCATCCCAGGACCTGGGGGATCAAGGCCATGAGCC
>RCUC01131967.1:0-43950 GCA_003697995.1 Taxidea taxus jeffersonii | reverse complement strand
TTATAGCAACTATACCATTCTCTTGCCCAAGACACCCTCACAATTCTAGGACTACATAGTGGGCAAAATTAGAATGTAGTCAATCCATAGTATCCCTGACAAGTACAGGCAAGAGCAATTCAATGTCTAGACTAGTTGTTTCAGTCAGGAGATTAACTGGCTTATCTCAACCCCAAGGGCAACCTTTGGCTCACATCCAGGAAGTCAGCAGTTTTCAAGTTAGCCCTAGACTGATCAAGCCATCAGCTGCTTGCCTAATTCCAGCATCACAGAATTATAGAACAAGACTTTTTCCACACAATTTAGGGTCTGAGCTGGCTATTTCTTTAAGGTTTAGCATGCCATCTTTTGAATTTTTTCCCCAACTAAATACTATCTGGAAATGTCATTAAAATGGTGTGTTCTTTGGTAACACTACAGTAATTCTTTACCTAGAAAGGAAACAATATATACAAATAAATTAATGTTTAAATGTTATAATTAATATAAATATCAATAATATTAACAATAATAGTATTCTATTAATTTTATATTAATAATAATATAAATAATAACATACTATAATTTATATATTGTATCTTCTGGATATGACCTTAGGAGCACTGCTTACAAAGTTTAACTGATTGTAGGGATGCCTGGGTGGCTCAGTATGTTAAGCCACTGCCTTTGGCTCAGGTCATGATCCCAGAGTCCTGGGATGGAGTTCTGCTTCAGGCTCCTTGCTCAGCGGGGACCCTGCTTCTCTCTCTGCCTCTGCCTGCCACTCTGCCTGCTTGCGCACTCCCCCCCCCCCCCACAGACAAATAAATAAATAAATAAATAAATAAATAAATAAAATCTTTAAAAAACAACAACAACAAAGTTTAACTGATTGTAAAAAAAATATTCTCCTGTATCTTTATCATTTACAATATTTTTCTTCAAGATCATTTTCCTTTCTTAAATGAGCCATAGTGATTATTAAAAATACTGAGCCCTCTCAGATTTGAGGACCAGCATGATGCAATGGAATGAGTGTGAGAAGCAGAGTTTAAATTCAGACTCAGTTGAACTTGCACAAACCAATGATCCACCTCTGGGTTTTAGTTTTCTCCTTACAAAAGGTGTTAGGGTAAGTGCAGATGTCCTAGAGATGAGTCTTCAGCTCCCGCCCTCCAGTTCTAAACATTCTGTCACCTTAAGGGAGCACAGCCTAGGGGAGAGGTAGTAAAAGAAGGTATCAGAGAAAGTGTGAGTAAATGACTATGATGGACATACTTTATAATGCCATTGTTGTGTATGTCGAAAAATCAAAATTTCCAGAAAAAATAATTTTTACTTTTACTTTTGTACTCTTATTTTTGTTGTGCCAAACCTCTGTATGTTTGTAAAACATCAAGAGATATTTTTTAAACATGCATTTAACCTGTGTATGTCCTATAAATAAAGCTATTAAATCAAAAGATCAATGCTGAATAAAACTGCTACTATGATGATCATTAATTATAGTTAATATGTTTGACCGCTTACTCTTTGCCAGGTATTGTGTTAAGAGTTTACTTAAATTAGGGTGCCTGGGTGGCTCAGTGGGTTAAGCCTCTGCCTTCAGCTCAGGTCATAATCCCAGGGTCATGGGATCGAGCCCCAAATTCAGCTCTCTGCTCAGCAGGGAGCCTGCTTCCCCCTCTCTCTCTCTGCCTGCCTCTCTGCCTACTTGTGATCTCTGTCTGTCAAATAAGTAAATAAAATCTTAAAAAAAAAAGAGTTTATTTTATTTAATGTGTCTGATAAATATTAGTTCATTAATGCTACCTTTGTGATAGTTATTATTTATATCCCTATTTTATAGGGAGAAAAAAGAATTTAGAACTTAGAAAGGCTAGATAACTTGCCCAAAGTCCCAAAGTAGCAAATGTGAAATTGTACCCCAAGTCTGTTCGGCTCCAGAATACAGGCTCTTAAACATGGTATTTAGTATTGCTAATATCCAATATTACTAAATTCAAAATTTTATAAAATTATATACAATGGTTCTTTTTTAAAACAGAATGAAACCTGTAAAACATTCATCAAATTGTAATGCTACTTTATGGGACTTTTATTGAGACTGGCTAAGGGTCTTTATGGACTCAAAAACTGAAAACTAAGGACTGCAATTAGTTGTTCAGAATAAAAGCCAGGCTTGAAAGTCCTCCTTTGCATTGAATTTCAAATGCTCCACTTTGAATGAAACAGATGTTGAACTTTAGATTAGTTCAATCTGCATTAGGTTTATCCTGTGCACACAGTAAGATAGTACTAACATGGGCACTTACGCTACTTTCTCTTTAGGGACACCTTTCCCCAGACCAGCTTCATCTGCAATTTAAAAGAGGTCTTTTCAAAGAAACAGAGGATTTTACTTAAAAGCACAAGAATTAGTCTAGTGGGTCTGAACTATGGTCCATCCAATATTCTGTCTCTTCGAGGGGCATACAGGGGAATGTCATGTGATAGTGGTCTTCTATCATGTGAAACTCAAAAGGTTAGGGATACACCCGGAGACTTCTTGATATTTTTCTGACATGTGTGAATTCAGATTAACCTTTCTGGAAGCCTATATTTTAGGTTTTCATGATATAAAATTTCCATGTAACCACTACCTTTTGAGTAAACTAACATAGGAAACATCTTTGATTTGTGGATTCCAGATTCTCTCACATGAGTTCAGCTGACTCCTGTTCTCTCGTTAAGGCTAGTCAAACCTATGCCAGGCTATCATAGATTCAGTTGTTTACTGAACTCCTATTCTCTGTTAAAAGGGAAGTTAGCAAGTGTTAGGTGTTAAAGACAGATGAACACCAAACTGAGACCTTCTTGGCACGGAGTGAAAACCTAAAAAGGATTAGCTCTGGAAGTCAGCAGCTATTGAAAGTATTTTATGTAGGGTGCAGTGCCTCTCCAAATGACTGAGCATGGTGTGGAGAAGTACCTCAAAAGGCTGGTGTGCCCCTAAATTCTCAAATAAATCTATCTAATTGTCCAAGTACATTAAATCATCCATGCTAATGGGAAAATACAAATCACAATTCTGCTTGTTCTCTGAGCATAAAACACAGACACTCATATACAGGTAGAAAATGGGAACATATCACTATGCCCAAAAACTTGGGCACCTTCTCAAAATAAGTTGGTCAAACTACAATCAAGAAAGAAGGTGTACAGGTGTTACTTTTATCAGACTTAAACCTATCTGGTTCCAGCTTTAAGAGTTTCCACCTATTTCTCACATGTTTGGATTCAGTGTACAGTCTATATTTACTTTATATCCTTTATGACTACATGAGCTTCAGCCAAATAACCCCTTAGCCTTTGCCTTTCCAGTCTGTAAAAACACTATTTTAGTCTCTCATTTCTTTTTTTTTTTAAGATTTTATTTATTTATTTGACAGACAGACATCACAAGTAGGCAGAGAGGCAGGCAGAGAGATAGGAAGGGAAGCAGGCTCCCGGCTGAGCAGAGAATCTGATGTAGGGCTTGATCCCAGGACCCTGGGACCATGACCTGAGCCGAGGGCAGAGATTTTAACCCACTGAGCCACCCAGGTGCCCCCATTTCTTTGTTTTTTTCCATTACAATCTGAATAGGAAATTTGGTCATTTAAAAATTTTCATGTTGAATGAATTTTCTTAGTAGGTTCTAACCAGCGTTAGGAATATGAGAAAGTCCAGGGGGAACAGAGTTCCTTCCCTCAACCTACAAAGCAATACAAGCTATTGCATTGGTTCTGCCCAAACAACCCAAGTCTGAATTTCTTAGGCTTCCCTCCAGGAATTTCTGTTTTTAGGCCTTGTCTCACCTCTACACTAACCCTCTGGGGCTTGAAGAAAATATCAAAGTCCCATGGACAATAACGTTTCCAACACTGTATGATGATACTGAGGTGGAGGCTGTGAATTTTCACTTGTCCAGGCACACAGCTCTAGGGGTCATTTTTAGATGGATATCATAACACTTCTAATCCCAGGCTACTCTCCAGATTGCAGCAGCATCTTCCTATCTAACCTACACATCTTATCTGCACTCTCCTTCTACAAACCTCTCAAATATTCCATTAATATGTAATTATTTTAAAGATAACTTCATCTCTTTTTTGCCAGCCCAATTGTATATATAACCTACTATAAGATTACATATATAATAGTATTTCAATGTGTTCAATTATTTGTAATATAATCTGTTGTATTTTGTTCATATTAACCTTTTTATTGTTCACATTGTGATGTGGCAGAGACTGGTTCACTGTTCCTTAAACACATTCACCTTCTTTTTGGGCATGCACTTGGACTCCATTCCTGATCTTGCCTTGCACTTAGATGCAACCATGTTGATGGAGTTCTAGCTGGTGAAATGTGTTTGGTGGATTGCCCTTCCAGATAAGGCCCAGAGTAATCTTTCAAGTACCTTCTTCCATGTTTTTTTCATTATGCTGGATTTATATATATAAGCAAGACATCTTCAAAAGTCCTATCTTGAGGATGGAGGAGCCCTAGAGATGAAAGGTATCCAGATCCCTGAGTAACCTAGCCTATCAAGAGGAAAACCTAATTTTAATTTACATGAGTAAGAAATAAAATCTACATAGTGTATGAACCATCATATATTTAGACTACATTACATATTTTATATGAATTTTAGACTGAGTGTCTTTTGGCATGATTAAACAAAGTTTTGTTCAGTTTCTGAGTAAATATTTATTTTTTTAAAGATTTTATTTATTTATTTGACAGACAGAGATCACAAGGAGGCAGAGAGGCAGGCAGAGAGAGTGGGGGAAGCAGGCTTCCTGCTGAGCAGAGAGCCTGACGCGATGCGGGGCTCGATCCCAGGACCCTGGGACCATGACCTGAGCCAAAGGCAGAGGCTTTAACCACTGAGCCACCCAGGTGCCCCTGAGTAAATATTTAATAAAAATAAGTATTATGATAAAAAATGTAATATTTATTATTTATTTATTTATTAGTATTTATTCATTGGCAATGACTGACCAGTGATTACTCTAGGCACTTCACATAGTCTAGCATGTTTAATTCCCTCGCTACCCTTTCAATTAGACATAACCAGTGTGCTCTCCAAGATGAGCAAATCAATGAGCAAAAGAATTTTTACCCAAAGTTACCAAATGGCAGAGCTGAGATCCACACCCGTTTGTCTAGCTTCTAACCTGTATTCTCCCCCTACACCATGATCTTTTTCCCCAAGTTTTTTTTTTTTCCTTCTTCTCCTAAGGTCCCAAATTAGGCCATGTCCTTAAAATGAAAAGATGCCATAAAGTATTTCTTGAGTCATGAGCAAGGAGAAGGAGGAGGAGGTGGAGGAAGAGGAGAAGAAAAAGGAGGAGGAGGAAGAAGAGAGGGGGGAAGAGGAGGAGAAGGAAATATACTTTTACATCTGTGCTTGCTTTTCCACTGGTCAGGACAACAATTTGCAGAAAACTACAATAACCAACTCCATGATGGAGTCCTCAGAATTAGTAATTAAAATGAGTCTATTATAAACATTATTGACAATCCAAAAAGTACATAACATTATCCTAGAAAAGAATAAAAGATGGATTAGAGCACAGATTATTCACTACATCTACCATGATTTTGCTAAAAATAAATAAAAATAACTACTAAGGTAACACTTGCAGTTGTGTGACATATCTGAAGCACTACAAAACTTCTGGTCTCCACAAAGATTCTCTCGAGTTTCTCTTCAAAGATTGTAACACATTTCTGCTGGATAGCAAAAATCAGTTTGAAGTGTGATTTTTAACTTTTGTCACAGCTTTGGCGCAATGAGTAGTCAAAACAATTATTTTTAGTGATCTGGAATAATCATTTTATATTCAATACTAATGTAGAAGGACTCTAACTCTGTTTCCATTTGATAGTCTTTCCATTTCCTCTTTCAATTCTCCAGCAATGCATACATACCTAGTTTACCCACCCAGAGCTCTTTGTGGCCTAGGAAACAATGCTAAAATCCCAACTCCTTTTTTAAAAGGATTAGTTTTCAAAGAACGGTCCTCCTTTAACTACTTGTTTTTTTTTCCCCTCCTCAATTATCACTAAGAACAGAAATAATCATAGCAGAAACAGCCTAAATGTTCTACTGCACTACTGTAAGCCAAGGTGACTTCTCTTGCACAAAGTAAACATTCTGTTTTAGGCATCTAAAATCTTGCAACTCTTATCCTGAAAAATTCCATGAAAATGAAAAAATTTAACCAGTAGTAGCAAGTAGGGGGTTGAAAGAGTTCTGAAATATAAGTACAAAGATATTTGGCTATTCCAGACCATCTTGCAGGAATGCGTGTGACTGCCGTATTTCTTGGCCAGAGGTCATCTATTTTTTTTTAGAATGCCATTCCCTATTTTATAAGAAACTGATAAATCTTGAGGGTGTCCTTTTAAAGTTTAAAGAGGATATAGAATCTTTTTGGTATTTCTTTTACAAACTATATAATGGTTTAAAAAATAATCCTCCACCTACAACTGAGTATTCTTTAGGAAATGAAAAACCCATTCTCACCTATACATTTTAACCTCCCTAAATACACAAACAAAATCTGCAGTTTTCCTAGCTAACCGATTGAAAGTGGTTGTGCAAAATAACAATATTCATGCCCAATCAAGATAGTTCCAGTACTCTCTCAGAAAAGTGAAGTATCTCACCAGAGTTACTGGGCATGAAAAATTTTACAAATTTTGTTGGTGGGTATTAAGGTGGGCTAGACAACATCATCAATATACATGAAATTCTTTCTAGATGTTTACATCTCTTACTCATCTTTTAGTGTTGCAACTGTTATCTCTGACTCCTTCTCTGTGGGTGTGTGACACAAAAGCTTGTCTAAATTTCTTCTGATGGCTATGGTTACTTGTCTGGGGAGTACCCTTAATACAAAAGAATAAGAACTCAAGGACAGAAAAATCTACATTCCTATATGTTGTGGTTTGTCTCCACAACATTGATTCCCTTTCCCTCCACTTATTGGAATATTTCCCCTCCTCTCCTCTGGTTCCATGTGGCCTAGAAGGAGTTTTGCCACTCTGATTCTGTGACTAGGGCCCATAGCCCAGGTGCAATCAAGGATTTCCCTACACATGAGGCACCTGGTTGGCACAGCTGGTTAAGTGTCCAAATCTTGGTTTTGGCTCAGGTCATGATCTCAGGGGGTTAAGATGGAACCCTGGGTCAGGCTGTGGGCTCAGCGCAGAATCTGCTCCAGATCTTCTCTTTCTCCCTCTTCTCCACTGTCCCTCTCCCCATGTGTGCTCTATCCGCCTCTCAAATAAATAAATTTTAAAAATTAAAAAAAATTTTTTTCCCTAAATCCAATGTTGATTCAGTAATGGACATCAGAATTAAGCCAAAGGCTAAGAGAAAGGAAATAGGGTACATACCACCTATGAATACTAAGCTAAGAGAGGATAAAACCTAAGGAAAGAGAAATAGGATCTTAATGAGATTTTTTTTTTTAATTTAAGCTTTATTTAAACATATAATGTAACCCCACCACCCTCTCCCAACCACTCTCCCCCCCCACCCCCCTCAGTTTGTTTTATGACATTAAGAGTCTCTTTTGGTTTGTCTCCCTCCCGATCCCATCTTGTTTCATTTTTACTTTTCCTACCACCTTAACTCCCACCCCCGTTGCATCTCCACTTCCTCATATCAGGGAGATCATGTGATAGTCGTCTTTCTCCAGTTGACTTATTTCGCTAATCATAACACGCTCTAGTTCCATCCATGTTGTCGCAAATGGTAAGATTTCATTTCTTTTGATGGCTGCATAGTATTCCATTGTATATATATACCACATCTTTTTGATCCTTATATCCAGTTATATCTGCAGCCAGAGTAATTCTGGAATTTTGTATCATGTGACTCAGGCTCAAGGCATCCATCCCATCCCATGCTACCTAAATGATCTTAACTGACTCCTTTCCATAGACTTTGTTTATTTCCTTAATGTTTTTAAACAACAGCACAGGAAAAATTTAAATGGCCTCCCTCTATCCAATGCAAATGATCAGAACAACAATAATACTAAATCTACTAGGTTTTCCACACCTGAGATGATCTCTGCCTATCCTTCAGGCTAGCAATTGTGTGGTTGGTGGCTTCCCATAGGTTAAAGGCCCTTTCCACCAGATCATGCTGGGTAGGGGACAGGCAGAACATTCTCAAGACATCACTCATTCAAGTTGACAATTAATATGGTTTAAAATGTGGTGTTACTGACCCCACATGTGCTGAAAATGTTAGCACTTCCACCTTCAAACTACTACTCTTAACTTGGGAATGAGATATTAAAACAAAAAGAAATGCAACAAAAACGTGACATAAACACAAGAGATAACCACTCAGCTTACGTACAAAGATGTGGTCAAATTCCATGTGATATACTATTTGTAGAAAAAATTTTGAAAGTATGTCATTTTTTTTCAAATTTTTGATTAAAAGTTATTTTCCTCTTTGAAAATGAAAATTGGTTTTATGTTCTTCTACTTGTCAAAGCCATTTAAGTAGATCAGGTTAGAGGTCCTAATTACAAGTTGTTGGCAGCCTGTGTTTATTCTGAGATACAGTCTGACAGGTATACTGTTTGTTTGGTTTAATTTAAAGATAATTTATTACCCATAAAAGGTAAAAGATTAATGGTCCTAGAAATTGAAATCAGTTCCCTACTCAACAAGTAGAGAGTGTCTAAGGAAGTCTATGTTTCTATACCAATTTGTGTCACAGGTGAAAATTTATTTTATATCCACAATAATTCAATCCTTGAGCTTTTCTCTTGATATTGCCCACAAGGGTGCTAATTGCATTGGCGACTTTTGTTACACACATTAAGAACTATTCTTAGTTCTCAACATCACTTTGTATAATATGACAGCTGGCAGACGGCAATGACTTCTTACCAATATTGCTGATACTACCATTTTTAAACCAGAATACTCTATAATCCATTGCCAACTCTACAACCACTATTTCTTCTTTCAACACAAAACTACAACTGTTTTACATTTACCTCTAAAGAATTTCATCTATGCATGGATTGGTGCCTTCAATTAAATCTTCCAGTATAAAGATATTTATGTAGACACTGTTGAGCAATTTAGAAAAGTCTCCAAATTGCATTGGTATGATTATTACAGATAGACTTTAGTTAGCCAAAAGATTTTAGTGGCTCTACATATATAACCTCTATAAGTAAGCATTATTGTGAAGTAATAAATGTTTAAACTGAAAAAACAAAATTATAAAAAATAAGAAGGCTGATATCTCAATAAGAAAAAATGTGCAAAGAACATGAACAGGTAATTCCCAAAAAAAGACATACAAAGGTTCAATCAGCATATGAACAAGTAGTTAATGTCATTAGTAATAAATGAAATACTTTTATATCTAGTATTAGTAAAACGACAGTGACAAATCATTTTTTCATCCCATCAGATTACCAACGATTGAAAAGAGCAATTATACCTGACACTAACACTAATATAGGGCAGGTGAAAATGTAAAATGTCAAAATTATTTTGTAGGAGAATTTAACAGTATTTATAAAATTATTTTTTAAAAGGATTTTTCAGGGACGCCTGGGTGACTCAGCTGGTTAAGCAGCTGCCTTCGGCTCAGGTCATGATCCCAGCGTCCTGGGATCAAGTCCCACATCGGGCTCCTTGCTCAGCAGGGAGCCTACTTCTCCCTCTGCCTCTGCCTGCCACTCTGTCTGCCTGTGCTCGCTCTCTCTGTCAAATAAATAAATAAATAATCTTTAAAAAAGAAAAAAAAAGATTTATTTTAAAAAATAAAAAATAAAAAAAATAAAAGGATTTTTCATTTTTAGAAATTTATCCAAAGAAAACAACTAAAAATGGTGCAAAACTATTTGGACAAAAATGTTCATGACTACTTTAATAAGCCCTTATGCCATAAAGGAAACTGTCATGGGTATGTGTGTGCTTGTGTATGTATGTTTTATCACCTTTTTATCTTCAGTGCCAAATGCAGTGTCTGGCATACCAGGGGGATTCAATATTTGTTTAATTAATTTAACTAAAGATTTACATTGTAAAAAAATTTTACTCCTTCTAAATATCCAGCATTAAGGCACTGGGAAAAGAAATTATGATATGGTTTTACAATTAAATATTATGCATCTTTAGAAAATAATGTTAGTCAATATTTATTGACATGGAATGACAATTTATATATATAATACCATATATATAATATATAATATAGTAAATTATCAATTTACAAAATAATATGTCTTAATTTTATAAAAATAAATTTTAGGGGCAACTGGGTGGCTCAGTGGGTTAAGTTTCTGCCTTTCGTTCAGGTCATGATCCCAGAGTCCTGGGATGGAGCTCTCTGCTCAGCAGGGAGCCTGCTTCCCCACCCCTACCCCTTCCCCCCGCCTGCCTCTCTGCCTACTTGTGATCTCTGTCAAATAAATAAATAAAATCTTTTTAAAAAAATAAAAATAAATTTTAAAATATTTCCAGAATATATTCTACACTGTAATAATAAGAGTAATATACATGAATTATGAGATTCACCTTTTAATTTAATTTATTTATTATGGTAAATTATTTTTAATAATTTATAATATCTATTATTTATTAATTTATTTTAATTATTAATTAAAATAATTGATTTGATTATGAGATTCACCTTTTTAAATTAATTCATCTGCATTTTCAAAACTTTCTACAAAGACTATGTATTAAAATCCTAGAGGAAGCTACATGAATTTTTATAAATCATAAAGTAAGGGAAGTTTTTCTAAGAATAACAAAAGCAAAACTCTTAAAGAAAAAGATTAAAGTTATATAAAAATTGAAATTTTTGTTTTATATTAAACTATTACTTTAGTTTTAAGACTATGTGGAAAAGGAAAGTCTTCTGAAAATATGTCAACTATATAGGGGCACTTGGGTGGGGCCATCAGGTAGCCTCTAACTCTTGGTTTCAGCTGAGGTCATGGTCTCAGGGCCTTGGTTTCAGGGTTGGAGATCAAGCCCTGGACTGGGCTCCTTGCTCAGCATGGAGTCTGCATTAGACTCTCTCTTCTTCTTACCTCCCTTCCAACCTCTACACACTCTTTTTCTCTCTAAAATAAATAAATTAAAAAAAATTTTTAAATAAAAAATAAAAATATGTCAACTATATTTCAATAAAAAGTATAAAAAATTGAGGGACAGTCTCTGTTTTTTAGAGATATACTTTGAAATATTTGCTGATTAAATGATACAATGTAGGGGTGTTCTTCAACATAATCAGGAGTTGGGAAGAGGTAAAATAGAGGAATTGAGTGTAGGGAAGTTAAACAAGATTAGGCAGGGGTTGATAACTGCCTATGAATACAGCTAAAAGAGGACAAAAGCCAAGAAAAGAGAAAGAGGACCTTAGTGAGACCTTTCTGATCCTTATATCCAGTTGTACCTGCTGGGTACCCAGTTGAGCTGGGTGATACACACATGAATGTATATAACTGTGTTATCTCTCATTTTTTTGTATATGACTTAAAGTTTAGTCACATGGAAATTTCAATAAAATGAACAAAAGTACAGAGAAAACATGAACTGTGGAAAATGTTTACAAAATGAATATCAAGAAATTAAACAAATTCTAAGTATATAATGAACTCACAGATAAATCCAAAATATTAAATTGGCAGCCACAGGAACAATAACCAAAGGAAAAGAGGAAATGACAATGACTAGTAAGCATATGAAAATAATTACATGCTTAAATAATATTAGATGTATCTAAGAGTCAAAAAGAAATTTTATTTAAAACAGGATAAAATTTCTCAACTAATAATACTGTTTTAAAATGACAAAAATCTATTTCTGACTTGAGTAAAGTGGCAATTTGAAATACCGTTGATGAGCATGTAAGTTGTCACAAAGTTTCTGGTAATACTTATTTAAAATCTTAACATTTACTTACCTTTAGCCCAGCAATTTTACTTCTAGGAACATAAACTAAGAAAAAAATCACAGATGTGCACAAAAATTTATCCAGGGAAATACATCAAAGTGATATTTATAATAACAAAAGGGATATAAATAACCTAATATATAAGGATAGGGGCATTAACTCACTATGGTGGACTTATCAACAGAATTTTCTTTATCCTTTCCTTCATTCATTTATTCATTTCTTTTCAAAAATATTTAACTGAGTGTCAGGCACCGGTTAGGCACTAGGAGTACAATAATGAATAAAGACACATTTCATGCTTCACGTGATAGAAAGAAGCTGGGGTTGGGGAGTTGTGGCCACTTGGGGTGGTAATCAAGGAAGCCTCACTCAGGAGGAGATGAAAAAGGGGAAACATGAAGAATAACAAGAAATCAACCATGCAATGACTCAAGAAAAGATGTTTCTGATCATTAAAATAATTCCATATTTAAAACATTGGAAAATGTTCATGTTAAATTAATGGGGAATAAGTGTCAAAATTATATGTAATATAATAATAATATCTATAAATATGTACATCACATGTATGATTGGAAGGTTAGATATCAAAACTTTAATGGTTATTTTGGAGTGGAAAAAATTTGAGTGATTTTCTTTTTATTTACAAATTTTCTATAATAAGAAAACAACATTTTCTACAATATGTATTGCTTTATAATGAGGATGCAATAACTAAAAAAGAGTAATAAGAATCTCTGCACTTATGAAGTTATGGTTTTAAACAAAGGTACTCCACGGTTGAAGGTGTGTCAAGTATTGAAGCCAGAGGACATGTGTGATTCACCTTTCCATAAATATTGAATATACTAAAATATTTGGAGAAACAATACAGTGATTCAGATAACTGACTATGTAAATTGCTAGGGAGCTCACACTAAGATAAACAGACACATTATTTGTGTGGTATCTACTGGAATATTGAAACCCATTCACTGAGCACACACTATATTGCCAAGGCACTTTGCTAAGTAGTAGACGTCAACAGAAAATACAACACAGGGCTTCTGGGTTCATAAAATTTATATTCCAATATTTATCATCAAAGGGTGATCTATTTATTATATTTTAAGTCAATTTTATGAATATTCACACAATAAATATGTACAGAGTGTCTACCATGTCAGACAATGCTTTAGGTAATGCGGATATAGTAGTGAACAAATACTCCATATTTACTAAAAGTTAGACAAGTCCCAAATAAGGGAAAAAAATTAACTTAAACATAATTAATAGAACTACTCTCTAACTGCCCGAATTTCAAAACTTACAACTGTTCATAATATGTAATGTTATGCAATATATAAGAAAGTGATTTCCATATTTCTTTATATCTATTAAGCCTCAGCTAAATATAAGTGAGAATGTTTTCCATCTTACTGATTTCTAAAATAATAGTATTGACCAGTACAGGATAAAAGGATAGTAATATCCTTTTTCACAAAAAAGACACTGGAAAAACCTTCAAGTTGAAATGTTAAAAGAAAACAAAAATCAACTGCTGCATGTTTTCCTTATTGTGATTCCCTGGGTAAGCCTCATTCTCCTGAGGGCTGCCACAGAATACAACTAATAAAGCTAAGTGACTTGCAGAATGTTGAAAATGTTAGATGGTGATTGACTGGAGAAGCCATGATGTATAATTTATCCAAGTGGCAAGCAGCTTGAGCAAGTTCTAATGTAATTTTGGGCTTAATTATTTGGAAAAAAAGGTAAATGGTACATGAATGAAATCCATAAATGATACAAACCTGGGAGTTATAAATGCCATTGAGAAGAGGAAATAGTGCAGAGGTGTAGGGATGTAACACGTATCAGGAGGCAATAGCCCAGAGAAGCTCCACGTGGAAATAGGCAGGAGATACGGAAGACTAATGCTGTATACTAGGCCTGTCAACTGGAAAACTATAAAGGTTTGAAAACCACATACTCACTCTTGTACATATGTTACCCCACTGTTTATACTTTCAGGGTCAAGGTTTGTAATCTTCTGATATGGTTCCTGTTTAGAGTGTAGAGATGAATGGATTTTAATAGTGCAACAGATATATTTATTGAAGTAGGACCCTGAAACAAATAAATGGGGACTCAAACAAGGATTGGAGAACAATACAAGGGAATCACTGTATTTTACATTTTAAACATGCAAATATGGTGATTGTGACATATGCTTATCTCTGATCATGTTTCAAACCTGTTTCTAAAATTCTGGATCTCCATCACCTTCCTAAAGAAAGTCTCACAAAGCAAAAGGTCTCCCAAATCCTTCACTGTCTTTAAGTTTAATTCTCCCGCAAAGGGTTTTGTTTTGTTTTGTTTCTCAAATTGCAAGTCAAATTTTACAAGTATGCTAACTTAAATTCTTTCTCTCCATCATATGTCACCCTGTGTAGGGCTGGATTTACTCCTAAGACCAGTGATTTCTTAATAGGCAGTATCAGTACACCTCACAAGCTGGTGAGTACTGCTTCTCCTATTATGGTCTACCAGAGGGGTGATTTAAGGATTTAGAGTAAATATTTTTTTCCAGTTTTCTCTATTAAAATTGCTTTTTCCCCCTACAATAGTGATATAAAAACCTTAATGTTTATTAATATGCACATCATGTTTCAAAGAAATTTTAAACAAAATGAAATATTAAAAATGGACTAGCACCAGTATCCAAAATCTACAAAGAGCTTAGCAAACTCAACACCCAAAGAACAAATATTCCAATCAAGAAATGGGCAGAGAACATGAAGAGACATTTCTGCAAAGAAGACATCCAGATGGCCAACAGACACATGAAAAAGTGCTCCACATCACTGGGCATCAGGGAAATACAAATCAAAACCACAATGAGATACCACCTCACACCAGTCAGAATGGCTAAAATGAACAAGTCAGGAAATGACAGATGCTGGTGAGGATGTGGAGAAAGGGGAACCCTCCTACACTGTTGGTGGGAATGCAAGCTGGTGCAACCACTCTGGAAAACAGCATGGAGGTTCCTCAAAAAATTGAAAATAGAGCTACCTTATGACCTAGCAATTGCACTACTGGGTATTTACCCTAAAGATACAAACGTAGTGATCCAAAGGGGCACGTGTACCCGAATGTTTATAGCAGCAATGTCCACAATAGCAAAGTTATGGAAAGAACCTAGATGTCCATCAACAGATGAATGGATAAGGAAGAAGTGGTATATATATACATTGGAATACTATGCAGCCATCAAAAGAAATGAAATCTTACCATTTGCGACGACATGGATGGAACTAGAGCGTGTTGTGCTTAGCGAAATAAGTCAACTGGAGAAAGACAACTATCACATGATCTCCCTGATATGAGGAAGTGGAGATGCAATGGGGGTGGGAGTTAAGGTGGTAGGAAAAGTAAAAGTGAAACAAGATGGGATCGGGAGGGAGACAAACCAAAAGAGACTCTTAATGTCATAAAACAAACTGAGGGGGGTGGGGGGAAGAGGGGTTGGGTGAGGGTGGTGGGGTTACATTATATGTTTAAATAAAGCTTAAATTTTTTAAAAAATGGACTAGCACCTAGTTACAATGAATGTTATTCCATATCCTTCAACTCTTAGCTTCAGTATTTAATACTTATTCTTCTACCTTCACATCAAACTACCTGGTACGTTTCCTGGTGTTACAACCTCCCAAGACAGGCCTTTCAAGTCTTGAGGGTCAAACTTCTCTTTCATCTGTACAATCCTTCCCATACAGAAGCTTCAGGCTTGCCTCTGTCATGCTTCTGGAACTAATAGTGGTGAGAACTCCCACTACCTCGTTGGCCATGATTTCCCTCTTTCCTCTCTTGGAGAAGTCAGGAAGTCACATTTTTGTCCCACAGAAATGGGCAGAAGCTGGAAAAATTTACACACACACACACACACACACACACACACACACATCTGTGATAAAGAGTTTCTTGATACTGATTACTTGCTTCTCTTCCTTCCCAGGAGCTCATTCATATCATCTCTCATTTGGCACTGGCCTCACCTACAAATAGTTCATCACCTTTCCAAACCAGTTCCAACTCCAAGAAACCTACTGAAATTGATTTGTATCCAAAGACTTAGAGGTTTAAGCAGGGTTGTGCTGATAAATTTTTAACAGTCTGTTCTGGGATGAGGCAGGCAGGGTAGAGGGAGGCCTGACTTGTAGCTTTTGCCATTTCTGTAGTATAAGTACTTCCACTCTGGCTGGAGTTGGAAAGAAGTGATAACATTTGGCCCATGCAAGTCTCAACAGGTAGGCTCCAGCACAACCCTGGACCACTCGGCTTACTAGACTCAAACCAAAGATATTTCCACTATATAATTCCACTATATAGATTTTGAATACAAAAATATTGGAAATTATTTCCAATATTTTCTCTAGGTCTAACACAGGTAAAGCAATTAGCTACTATTTATATCAAATCTATCACCTCTCAACATGATTCCATTATGCAGCACCCCTGTTTACCCATTAGCTGTACTACAATTGTCCCATTGCTAAGATTATTTCAAATTAAAGCAGACAAAGTGTTTGAAAAATATACATTCAGGTTTAACCCTGAGTTGAAGGAAGTAAATAAATTGTGGGAGGGAAATGGCTTGACTAGCAAATAATGGTTCTCAGGTTATATTTCCTGATGCTTAATATTAATGGGTTAATCATGCACAATAAATTTTTCTTTGAGACAAAACAAAGTAACTAAAAAAAATAATCATTCAAACTTTGATATTCATAACTTAGCATCTATAGCTCAAATTCTTCCTCTTCCATGAAGACATTCTACCACATCCTACCACAAAAAGGCTTTCTTTCCCCACCCAGGTGATATATGCTTGGCGGTCATGGCAAGTTAGATATCTTTTGTATTCTTATCAAAATCCAACATGCAGTAGTTTGTTGACTGACTGACTGATGTTAATTAAATATGAGTGGTGTTGACTGAAACCAATGGTTCTCTTAATTCATAGATAAGGTTTCTCTATTTTTTCTAAACCAAAAGTAGGATATACATGATAACAAATAATTCTTTCTGATGTGCAAATTTCTTTATATGGAAAGTTGTAAAAATGTATGAAACACAAATTACATTTAGTTATCTGTTAACACAAAACAGTCTTTCCTGAAAAAATTAGAAGTTATACTGTTTACATGAAAAATATAGAATAGGTAGCATTCTAGTCATTTATTGCTGTGTAACAAATCGTCTCAAAACCTAATGTTGTAAAGCAACAACGACTGGCTGGCTCAGTTAGTAGAGCATGTGATTCTTGATCTCAGGGTCATGAATTCAAGCCCCATGTTGGGCTCAGAGCTTACTTAAAAACAACAAGAAAAAGTAACAACACTCCTTTGTTATGCATGTTCAGCATTCAGCTGGATAGTTCTGGTTTGGAATCTCTCTCATAGCTGCAAGCACATGATGCCCACAGCTCAGATAGCTTGACAGAGGGATGCTGCCTGAGGAGACCTTTATCTGTTTCTAGTCTCAGGTCCTTCCTCTCCATGTGGTCTCACCAGGAGGTCTCTCCAGCAGATCAGACTCAGGGTAGCCTTATTTCCCACATGATGGCTCAGTAAATACCTTAGGTTGGGAACCCTGAAATAAATTGGGAGAAGCTGCATGGCCTTTCCTTATCTAATTTTAGAGACCACACATCCTCAAGTTTACCATATTTTCTTAGTTAAGGTAGTCTCAAAGGGGGAGTGGAATAGACTCTCCCTCTATTGTTATGCTTTTTTTTAAAATATGAAGAATGACTGACATGCAATAAACTGAAGTGAATTTTTGTTTCGACAAATGCATAAACCCATAAAATAATTACCAATGTAATGAACTTATCCATCACTACTACAAGATTTCTCATATCATTTTGCAATCCCCCCTCCCATCTCTTCCCCTCCAGTCCCAGGCACCTACTAGTAATCTGCTTTCTGTCACTGTTGATTAGTTTGCATTTTCTGAATTTTATATACATTGAATCCTACAAGATGTGCTCTTTGTCTGGCTTATTTTCTTCAGCATAATCACCTTGAGATCCATTCATGTTGTTATACATACCAGTAGTTCACAACAATGTTGTGCATAATAATAGTTATTCCCTTGTATGAATACTCCAGAATTTATCCATTCAGATGTTATAGATGTTTGGGGTGTTTCCAGTCTGGGGTTTAACAAACAAAGCTGTTACAAACATGTGTATACAGGTCTTGGTATGGATGTACATTTTCATTACTCTGGGATAAATGCCCAGGTGTATGATAGCTGGGTCATATGATAAGTGTAAGTTTAGCTTTTTAAAAACTTCCAGTGTACCATTTTACATTCTCACCAGCAGTGTATGGATGATCTAGTTTCTCTGTATCCTTGCCAGCATTTGAGGCTATCACTATTTCTTTAATTTTAGACATTCTGATAGATGTGCTCATTGTGGTTTTAATTTGCCTTTCCCTTAATGATGTTAACATCTTTTCATGTGCCTGTTTGCCATCTCTAGATCTTCTTCCATGGAATGTCTATTTTTTTTTAAGATTTTATTTATTTATTTGACAGACAAAGATCACAAGTAGGCAGAGAGGCAGACAGAGAGAGAGGAGAAAGCAGGCTCCCTGCTGATCAGAGAGCCCGATGCAGGACTCGATCCCAGGACCCTGGGATCATGACCTGAGCCGAAGGCAGAGGCTTTAACGCACTGAGCCACCCAGGTGCCCCTGAAATGTCTATTTTTATCTTTTGCACATTTTCTAATAGAATTTTTTTTTTACTATTGAGTTTTAAGAGTTCTTTAGATAGCATCTATCAGTCAGTTTCCAGGTTTAAATTCTCTTTAAAATAAATTAAATAGGGACGCCTGGGTGGCTCAGTGGGTTAAGCCGCTGCCTTTGGCTCAGGTCATGATCCCAGGGTCCTGGGATTGAGTCCCGCATGGGCTCCTTGCTCGGCCGGGGGCCTGCTTCTCTCTCCACCTCTGCCTGCCTCTCTGCCTGCTTGTGTGCTCTCTCTCTCCCTCTCCTCTCTGACAAATAAATAAATAAAATACTTTTTTAAAAAAAGTTAAAAAAAATAAAATAAATTAAATAATATAAAATAAAATCTTCATGAAATAGCCATTTCCAGTGCTTTTCATTTCCATGTGGTCTTATTTTCTTTCTTAAGTAATTTCTTTATCATATGTTGTAGTGTGGGTCTTTGAGTCATTTTGTATCTCTGAAAAACTTTATCTTTCAAAGTTATTTTTGTTGGGTATAGAAGTTTAGGCTGACAGACCTTCCTTCCTTCTTTCCTTCCCTTTTTTTCCTTGTCTTTCAAACTGAAAAGATGTTGCTTTGCCGTTTTCTTTCATGCATTGCTTCCAAAGAGAAAACTATTATCATCCTCACCTTCTTTCCTCTATATAAAATACCTTTTTTCTCTGCCTGTTTTAAGATTTTTTCTTACCACTGGTTTTGAGCAATTTGATTATGATGTGCTTTAGTGTGGTGAGTCACATGCCCATCTCTAATCCAAACCCTGGCAAAGGAGAACAGAATTATGATGAAAAATTTACAACTATGACTTCTCTCATGGGGATATGCTCACTCTCTCTGAGCCTTTTTTTCCATGATAATAGAAAAGAAACCAGGAAAAGAAGCCAGTTTTATTAACAAATAAAAGAAGGAAAGAGAAATTTGGGAAAGCAGAGTAGAGATTGAAAAGCTTGATTATATCAAAGAACAAGATAGAAATCAATTAAGAGATCTTATATGTCTTAGGTGCATGGGTGGTACAGTAGGTTAAGCATCTGATTCTTGGTTTTGGTTCAGGGTCATGATCTTAGGATTGCAGGATCGAGCCCCACGCTGGGCTCCACACTCAGTGCTGAGTCTGCTTGGGTTTCTCTCTCTCTCTCCTTCTGTCCCCTGTGCACATGCACACTCACTCTCTCTCAAATGAATAAATAAATCTTTTTAAAAAAGATAGAGAGAACTTATATTTCTAAATGTACATACCAGGTAATAAGAAATAATCACCCTGGGATAGGGAAGGGAAAAATGAAACAAGATGGGATCGGGAGGGAGACAAACCATAAGAGACTCTTAATCTCACAAAACAAACTGAGGGTTGCTGGGGGGAGGGAGGGAGGGAGAGGGTGGTGGGGTTATGGACACTGGGGAGGGTATGTGCTATGGTGAGTGCTGTGAAGTGTATAAACCTGACGATTCACAGACCTGTACCCCTGGAGTAAATAATATATTATATGTTAATAAAAATAATTTTTTTAAAAAAGAAATAATCACCCTGGATACGATGTATTTATTTAGCTGGCTTGGGATTAGAATCAAGATAGTGTATGTACATAAAGCAAATATTTTAGGCATACAGGAAGAATCAGGCCTGGGTAGGAAAAAAGTCAGCTCCATCTGTGTAAAGACAGTGGGCCTCAGTTTACATATTTTGTATAAAGAGATTTTTCTACTGTAAGAAAAGTGCTATATGACATTCTAAAACAAGGAGAGCAAAGCAAGGGGCAGCATTATAATCTCAAATCAAAGTTCTAAAGAGGCACCCTGACCTTTAGTTCCTCAAATGGTGCCAGTACACAAGATGAGAAGAGTGTGTCCTTCTGTGTGTCCCTAGCAATTTATCAACCTCAGGGATGAAGAAGGAACTTACCTGAGAGTCCCACAGGCAATTGCATTTATAAATTTTCTCTTAGCCAGCAAAAAACAAAGTCCTTTATGAATGTGGGAATTTCATAGCCAGATTGAATACCATAATCTAAACAAAACTGATGGTTCTTATCAAAGTCTTAATTATACTTCCTCAGAATGGTAAAATTATGAGAAAATGAAGACATAAGAGTACATCACAAAACATCATTCATGTCCTCCATTCACTTCATTTCTGAAAGAATTATCTAAAAGGGGAGGAAAACGCACTTAAAAGACTGGATAGGCCAAAATCTAGCCAAGGATGATGGATTTACAGAAGGACCGTGTTTCTGTAAAAAACAAAAAACAAACAAAAAAAGTTAAAGTCATAATTCTTATGTGCATATCCTTCTGGTATTTGACTAGGGGCTGTGGTTTGATGGAAAGTGAGAAATTTCAGGTTCCTGCTAAAGTTATTCTGAAACCAGCATATCAGGAGTCCATTTATTTCACATACTTTCAGAAATAAACAACACATAGGAACATCCTCAGTGGCCCAGTCAGGAGGGATTTCTCTGCCCACAGATGATATTACACATCTCTCTGTTAACTTTGAAATCCAAATGCAAAATCCAGCCTTTAGGAAGATTACCATATGGATTTGTAACACCCCCTGAGACACTGGTTCTACAACCAAAAGACTAGAAGACACTTCCCTGTATGAGATTTTGGATGAAAAATACAGTATAGATATACAATGTCGCTTTCCCATGTTACTTTTCTTATGAGAAGACATAAGCACTAGAGTGAGAATGATGAACAGAATACCTCCTATCAATTCGACATATTCTTCATTTAACCATTTGAAGACACCAAAGCAAGAGAAAGGTCATTATCAAAAACATGGCATAGTATTTTTATCTGACCACTGAACTGTGTTGCTCTGGTTCACACTGAGAACCGTGACCCAGCTAAAGGAGAGTGTCACACTTAAAATCTGGTTTGCAACGTGTCTTTCATTTCAGCAAATGACCTCCTTTCTGCTACATATCAAAGAAGCTGTATAGGGTTAGCTGACCTCTTAAAAGTGGGCGAGACAAAAGTCAGAGCTGCTACATCGGCCGCAGGGTTTCCAAGTGAGATTCTTTCCCCTAAACTGCAATAGGGTAAATCAGTCCATGGCACCTAGGTATGAGACAATCCAGCTTTTTGCTGGACAGTTTTAATAGCCAAAAGGTGTGGGTTTTACAAACTGCTTGAATCAAATTGAGAGTAAAGGAGAGCACAGCTAATAGTTACATGAGAACAAGAGACATAGATGAGGTGTGTCCTGAGCAAACAGGGGCATATAGTCATCCTACTCCCCCTCATCAAGATGAGGGCAGAATTATAGGAAATGTTAGCAAATACACAAAGCATAACTAACACTCTGCCCCTGGTGGTCATTATACTGGCATAGACACAAAACTGAGTTTACATGTAGAAATCCCCATCCAAGACAGCACTGGCTGATACCATTTTTGTCGTTATCACAGGAGGTAGAAAGTGTAGATGGGAGAGAGCAAGTCTTCAAGTAGCACAGCAACTTCTGCAAATACTTACAATGTGAGATTACCATGGGGTGAAATGATACCTAAGGACAGAGCAGGTTTGGAGGCTTTCATTTGCTGCCTTCTACTTTGGTTACTTGCTCATTTTTTAACGGCTCCCAACACAGAGGGGGAAGAAACAATCTGTCCAGAGCAAGGGACTCTGTCCTTGTTCCAACTGTGAGTCTCTCATGGGAATGAGAGCTCCTGAAACTCCCCTAACCAAACAGGGCATCCTTAGGGGGCTCCCACCAGAGTTATTTCAGTGAGCTCCTACTTTTTATAACCAAAACCATTTCCAAGGAGGAAGAAACCGAGGAGTTAATTCTTGTCTTAAACCCTTTAAATGTACAACACAAGTGAATACTGAGAAACGCATTTAGCAAATATTTGGGGAAGAAAAAACACATCGTTTTTTATTGTTGTTATTGCTGTTGTTGGAATGTTTCCCACTACTCGCCCCCTCAAAAAAAGAGGGGTGCGGGTGTGGGGGCAGAACAGAGGAAAGGAGAAAAGTGGCTTCAGCTCAGTGAAACACTAAAAAATGCACATGAATCAATTATGAAAAAGAGAAGGTCCCTTTGAATGAGGAAAAGCTGATTGGAATTAAGATAGGCTTTGTTCCTATCTGCAAGGTACAAGGAGGGGACTTTTCAGCGGAACAGAAAAGGGGGATTTGGGACTGTTTGGCTGCTTAATGCCATAGTGCTTCAGAGTCCATGTGAAAATTTGCTGCTGGCTATTAATCATCATTGTGCCCCTGCAAAGAAGCTGTTACAATGATGACTATATGTCATTATATTCCCACTGTAAGTAACGAATCAGAGAGCTGGGAAAGTTGGATAAGAGCGGCTGGCAAACTTTTAAGCGGTCGAATCTATTTAAATAAATTTACATCACATTTGCTACTTTCTCTGGTATGGGAATCATACTTTAAAATGAAACAATATGCTATGTTCATGGGGCCTGGTCTTTTATTCCCCTGTCTCTGAGCCTACTTTCCAGGTCAGCCTTTGCCAGCGCTGACAGCACGCTTTTCTCATAGCCTCTCCTTCTCATAGCCTTTGGTTGCTTTCAAGTTCAATTTAGCACAATAAAGTTGTTATGCATGACAGTTTGGAGAGCAGAATAGGTGGTGTCTGAGCCCGCTGTGTCGCTACAAAGTGGGTCCATTCTCTGTGGGCCGGCTCAGTTACTGGAGCCTTACTGGTGGGATACAGCCATGGACTTCCAGACGTTCCCATCCTGACGAAAACAATTAGCTTCAAACTGCACGAAGCCGTGGGGTCAGCCTGTCTTTGACTGAGACTGCGCCATTTAATATGCTGCAGTGGATTTCAAATTTATGTTGATTTATCCTGTTGTGCTCCTCTTTTATGGGCTTTATTTACAGATGTGTAAAGAACAGGGAAAGTTGGAGTCCCACATGCTTCCAGAGTTTTATTAGAAATCAAAACCATTGTTTTATGTTTATTTTATAAAGAAATAGAGTTGAAACGTGTCAGGCTTAATTCCATTAGGCTGAACTGCCCAGAACAGAGCCCTGGGGTTTGGGAGACAGGATCTGAAAGGAAGTGTCTCCTTGGCTAAGCATCATCAACAAGCCAAACAACAAACAACCCTAAAATGCCACCATTGTCAGGATAGTTTTCTATTGTGGGAGATTACCCCTCCAAAATCCCTCTCTGACCTAAAAGTGACAGATCTTTCAATGGAAGCAAAAGGTAATTTTTCAACCATCACAGGCCACCATGTGTATTTGTGTATGTACATATGGATGTATCAGATCAATTAGTGTTTAGTATTCATTGACAGTCCACCCAAGTGCTTACTGTCCTTAGAAATATGATGCAACATTCTGCTGTCAGAAAACAAATATCATTTGACTCTGATACTGCAGAATTGTCCTTATGCAGAGAACATTACCTTTCCTCCTATCCCTCTGAAGAGAATCATGTAACAAAGCAGACTTAGGTATATTTTGAATTTTATCAGCAGACGGGTCTAGGCCAGATGTCTTCAGTCTCTGGGCTCTCCTAGTAAAATAAATCACAGTTGTCTTGATTACTGATCTCACTAATTATAGGGTACAACCACCAAATAAGCCTCCTTCGAGATTAGAAATTAACTGAAAGCATATCTTAAAAGCATATTTCACTTTCTTAAAAGAGTTTATTATTTTTCTTTAAGCTATTTGTGAGACTTAAATTTTTTCTCACCAGAAAGGGCAGAAATACTGATAGTAACCATGCTACATAATATTTTCCCTAACTGTGTATTAGCAGAGAAGAGTAAAAATAAAAATTACACAGGGGAGAGGTTCCCAAAAATAATTCTATTTTTTAATATACAATTTAATATAATTTCAAAATGTTCTTGACCAAGAGACAACATTAAAAGTAAAAATATATATGCGGTTTTAGCAAAGTTTGAAAATAAAAGTCAAGTGTCCTGGTCATTGCTCTCCTTTTGCTATTATTTGAGTATTATTTGGTGTCATTTTGGTAATAAGGTCCGATTTCGGATAGTTTGTGGAAATAGACCTGGACAAACAACAAGAACAACAAAAACGCATTATGAGAGAAAGTAAATATGTCTGTGAGAAAAGTGCTATATCCTGTATAATTCTCAAATGAAGTAATTTCTTTGCCATTTGAATGAGTGAATACTCAAACAAATGACCAAGATATTTTAGTGAGAACTTTGCATTTAAGCATTCTTATTTTTCTTGAAGAAATATGTTGTAAGCATATTAAAAATTCTTTCATACAAGAGTAGTGAGAATAGAAGATGGTTAGATATTAGACTGGTAAGATATGCCTGGAAGTTTACACACATACACAGGAACAAAACATACAGAAGTGTACTGTGGTATAGGTTATAACACTTAACCTACATGTCTTCATCTGGATTTTGAAAATATAGGGTAACTTACTACAAAAGTTTGTTTCCTCATCTAAGAAGAAATTTCTTAGAAAAAAACTTGTTAAATTAATAAAAATCAATGAGAGATAGTTCTGGAGGGAAGCTTGAATGATTATAACATGTCATAATGATTTTATATAATATTTACAGAGACCCAGAATTTTGGACTGACAGATTTCTACTGATATACTTTACTTGAGGAAAAAGATCCAGTAGAAAAAGTTGTGAATAGGCTCACCATCAACACTTGTTAGTGAAGTTGCTTCTATTAAGCTGATATGGAAGGTGTCTGATAAGGAAGATGATCAATCTTCAATGTTCGTTAGAGCAAAGGAAAGACAGGAAAAGAAAGGCAAAATGAAGAGCTCATTATAGGGAGTGGATCTGGGAGAAAAAAACAAAACAAAACACTGAGGCAGAAAGAGAGAAGACAGTATTCACCCTAACTGGCATCAGCAAATCAGCCAGATTTTACCAAAGTGCTTTGGCTGAAGAAAGTACTCATGCAGTTTAGGCTTCAGGAGAATATGATCTTGAGTTTAAATCGCAGATTTACTATTTATTTGCTTTGTAGCCTCAGCTAAGTTTTTAAAAATCTTCTTCATACTCATAAAATCAAATCATCATCATCATCATCATCATCATCATCATCATCATCATCCCGAAACACACAGGATTGTGGTGCAGACTACACAACATAGGTTAAGTGCCCAACATAACACCTGTTGTATTGTAGATATCCTATAAATATTGCTTCCCTTTATCTTTTCAATTTTTTGACATAGCTCTTATAATTCTCATCCTTAAATTCCTCTACTGGTCAATAGTAAGTCAAAATTCCTGACCTAAAATCTTACAGAAATAGAGACATTCTTTGTAACAGATGTTAATGTAATGGATTCCTGATGGTTTAGATTTGAGAAAAGCTGCGCCTACATATCACTCATTTTTATTTGGTTGTATTTAGACTTTGGCTCATCCTAGTTTGATCACTGAATAATTAATAAAGACCTGAAGAAAGGTTGCTCAATATCATGGCAATAGTATCTTCCCTTATATGGACATGGGTTTAAAGAGATGACTTTCTGATAACTACAAGACAATATCTGGAAAAAGTCTCCCAGGGCCTTAAATAGAAATCTGAGGTGCCCAAAGTAAAAAAGACACATGGCATTTTGAGAAAGAATTCTGCTTAGTGGTTAGTCCTGTTGCTCAAAAATAGTATGTTTTGGAGGAATAATGCTTTAGTGCTCATAATAAAAATGAGTGAATTCATTGACCTAACATTCATTTACTTATAAAACAAATTCTCAGAGACAGAGAATCATGCTTCCCAAGTAACAAACTTCATTCTTGTTAAAAAAGTCAAGGAACCAGGATGAGGTTGATGGTAAGGGGTAGGACGTGAGGAGAATAAGGACCTTTTCCCATTCATTGTTTGGACTTTGTTTCACCAACACAACACTTAAAAACATTTGGAAAAACTTAAGGCAATACTTTCAGAAGAATATGTTCTATTTCTACTTATTATACAGTGTAAGTTTTCCAGATACTAGCAATGATCTTGACCAAATGATTGGCCAAAATTATTTTTCCCGTAAACTGCTGCTTAATTGAATCCTTATTTTAATGCTAGCCTTATTTGAGACACTGCAATGTATTCTGTAGCAGTAAATAGGCATATGTAATTTCACATTATATCGAATTGTAGAAATGGACTCAATTCTATGTTAGAGATACCATGTATGGTGGAAGCATGATAAACATTTTTTATAAATGCAGTACATGGACATAGTGATCCTTTTTTTCCAAAGTCTAGTATTTTTAATGTCAGTTGATCACACTCCTTAATGAGTGTAATCCTTTGCATATTTAAAATATGCAAAACATGAAATAGCATTCTAACTTGACTTTTAAACCCATCTTTCTTTACAAATATTGGTAGAAAACCAAGAAGAGATTAACTACATTATATTTCTGCCTATTTCTTTGTCTTTTAACTGTTAAATAGAATATATTTTCTCTCATATCCTCATCACTGAGGTGATTTTTTTTAAGACCTACAAATATTGAATTAAACATATATGTGTTAAATAGGCTATTTGTGCATCATACAACCTTTAAACAATTTTTTTGTTTTTATGGGCAAGCTGTTAATAAAGAGACATATGTGCTGTTTTATATATCCACATGCTTTACTACCATTTTTTAGATAAGCACTATAACTTAAGTTGTCTTCCACACAAAGTTCTGGCAAGCTTCAATAGATTCATTAGTGGGTTTTTCTTTACAACCAACGAAGCTCAAAGAGCTCCTAACAATGGAGCTAATCACTGCCTCTTCCCTGACCCAAGCTTAGGTTTTCCCTCCTTTCACTCCAGACTCTTATTTCATTTCTGAGCAATTGGATTTCCGTGGCACTCCCAGAACAAATAAATATCTCCCTTTCCCCCTGCTTACATCTTTTGTGTATATTTTTTCTATACGACTGCCCGTATTTAAACTAGTGTGGTAATGGCAGGGTTGTTCAGGTAATCTTTCATTGGACATAAATGGTGTAGCATTAAAATGCAGATAATGTTACCTCAATTAGAGAATGCTGTGCAAAACTTGAAAAAGACGTAGCTAAATGTTTGGACTAAACAAGTAAGTCTATGTTGTTAGGAGTGGGGCTGGGCAAGTTGCATTTTCAATAGATCCCTTAATGAATAAATGTTAGACTGTATCAACAGTCCTGAACAGGCTTGTGGTTTGTGTGTGCATGAAGTGTAATGGTATCAATTGACTGGCTCTTTGTGGTTGCTATAAAGTACTCTTGAATGTGTCAATGGAGAGAAGGCCTGCAGACAATGAAGCCATGACAGCTGAATGTCAGCAGCGACCTTGAACCTAAACTGGTTTCACCATTCCAGTGACTCTAGCTACAGTGAAGACATGCACTGGAGCCGGACCTTCGGCATTGCCTGTCATTTTCTGTGTTCAGATTCCAAGCACTTAAGTGACAATTTCACCACATTGCTAGACCTTGCTAATATGCATCAGTGAACGTTCACTTATTAGTGATGGGGCTAACGATATGTTCAGCATTTTAATCAGACCTGCACTGGCATTTAAAAAAATACCAAAAAAAAAAAAAAAAACAAAAACCCAACAACAACAAAGCAAAACAAAGCACCATTCTAGACAAAATGTTTCATATAAGCAAACTCATCCAGAGAAGATACTCAAAACATGTCTTTTCTGCAGCAGTGGATTCTTTGATATCGATCTTGCATTACACAGCATTACTGCACATACATTACCACACTCTTTATTGCTGCAAATAGCACATGATTAGTTAATTAAAATATGGCATCAAGGAATAATTAATATTTGTAATGCAGTGTTTCTTTAATGAAAAACAAGAGAATTCTTCTAAAGGTCACATTTACAGATTAAATGTGTCTTTAACATAAATGGAATGTTATTAAGCTAGGCTCAGTATTCAGGAGAGAACTACAAAGCCTTTTGTGGCAAAACACTATTAATGAATTCAAGAAACTGAATCCCTTTGCTAATGCTGGAGTTGAGCAAGGTTAGAAGCCCAACCACAACTGAATGTTCTTAAATGTTCACTGTACTCTGCAGTGAAGAACTGAGGGCAGGGAAGGAAGGGAACTGGGTTGGGAGAGGGAAAGACTAGAGGAAATAAAGGAAGAAAAGCAAGAGAGACAAGGACAGAGAGAGAGGTAGAAAAGAGAGGAGATTTTGATTGGTGAGAAACATGTAACCATGTGTATGCAGCAGAGAACAGTAATATCAGAAACTGGCATGCACGTGCTGTAGGAAGGACAGCTAACATATTTTTTGGTATTATTAATATTATACTACTATAAGCTCATTGCAATTCATTCTACAGAAAACATAACATTTGCAAAAAGTAAACAACATAAAGAAAAATATTAACTACAAAATTATGAACATAAATAAGTGCAAATTTGTTATTAGACACATGTACTTCATTTTACTAGCTCATCTGTGAATCCTAATCATCAGTAAAAACTGTCATGTGATATACTATTTTTCAAAGTAAATGAAAATGAGACACAACTATCCTCTTGTTTCTCTGTGGTTATGTAAGTGCTTATATACTATAAATACTGAATTGCCTGATTAAATTGTCCTTACAAGTCCTTTACAATATACAGAGAAGGGAAAAAGCCTCTATAAGATATATCTGTCTTTCACTTGAAAAGCTGAATGTTAGCAAAGATTTTTCAGTAAGTTCCTAACAGGAGGTCACATATGTTTTAAAATATAGTAAGAAAATATCTTTAAAATGAACATGTTACTATGATAAAATGCTTATTATCCAAAAACCACTGTGCATAAAGTTTATTTATTTATTTATTTAGCAGGGTAATTATTTTATGTCTATTTTATCAAGTCATACTATACTATAAAAACAAAGGTAAATACAACATCCTGATTTCATATTTCAATTAAAATATTTATGACATGAAAAACCATATTATAAAGGTTAATAAGCTACCACAAAATAACCAATAAACACTTTTAAAACAGATACTCAAATAATAATCTAAAATCATCATCAACTGTCCCTAGCTAAAAAATGTGCAAAATTTAGCATATAGATAGGTTCTTTTTGGCCTTAAAATCAAAGTGCAATGAGGAAAATAAATAATGAAACAGAAATATTTCCTTGCATTAACTTTTATATATGCATGTCCTAGAAAGAAAGATAATTCCCTTTCTAATGTTTATAGATGTGTTTGCAAAGTTGAACATTCAATTTACACTTTCTTACATCAGTATTACCACTTGTAAGTGAGCTGATACTATTGGTTGGCAGCTATAAAAAATTATCTGCATCATATATTTATTTTTAGTTTAATGTGCCTCTGTATTTTTATAATTTTCCCAAATATATGTTTTATACCAGAAAAAAATATATTGGCATCGCCCAGTTTTATTTTGAATCATTGAGATTTCTATGAATTATACTCACTAGGAAAATAGCATTTAGAAAGTTTTTATATTTATAATGTCACTCCAATGTATATAGATGTAGTATAATTTTTATGAATGCCAGAGAATAAAGGAACTCCACAGACGCTGCCATTCATTACCAAGCCGCACCTCTGCAGACTCCTCTGGTTGGTCTCAGACTCGAAGGGGCCTCTTTCCTCTGCTCTGTGGAAGAGCTCTCGAGAAGACAAGCTCCAAAGCTTGAAAAAGTTAATGGCTGGAATGAACCCCTATTTTTGCTGTTTCAGTTATTTTAAAGTAGGATGATAATTCTCAAATGAGATTTAATCCCCCATGCATATATAGGTTATGGAATTTAAGTTTAAATACAAAAGTAGTCAGAAATGAAATTCAGGTTAACAGGTCAACACAATGCCTACAGCTGAGACGCTCATTTTTGTTGGCCTACATACATAGCAATCTTGATGAAACCCAAATGTATATGATGATGTCTGAAAATATATCCTTTATGAGATGGTTAAAGGATATATTTAGCAAACATCTGACTATGTTATTTAAGAAAACATTCTAAGTAAATGCTCATATGATGAAGATATGATGGACTATTCCATGAATACATATGTGACTAGGATTTGTGATGAAGAAAGTTATATAAGAAATTTGCATTAATATGGGTTTATTTTTATGCTTTAAGGTACACTCAATAAAGATATATATGCCAAGTAGGTTTTCCTTCAACATATGTAAACATAAAGAAGGATCATTTTAAAGTGTCCTTCACTCTCTTAAAGACCCTTGAACCTTTTATTCTCAAAATAAATAAAAAAGGATGATAGGATTGAACTTGGAATTACTTATTCTCAAGTTTTATGGTTTGCATATTTAAAATTCACCTTTGCTTATTTGTGTAATTATTTTGCAAATGTTTCTTTAGACTATTATATGCCAGATTCCATGTTAAAAAGTAAAACACAGTAACAACACTGGATTCCTGTGCCAACTTTCATTCTTTTTGTTTGTTTTTAGGCCCTTGGTTTTTCAACTTTTACAAGCTAGGAAGAAAGATGCAGAAGTTTCACACTGTTTGGTTCAATGTGGAACTCTGACCTGAGAACCAAGCAGCAATCCCACACTGGGCCTGGCCTCTCTTCCCTCACAACGATAAAGGGGCTCTGTGGCCCTGCCCTGCCCCTCTCAGGATGAAGCAACCATTCTTAAAGGACTACCAGCTCTGAATTCTTCCTGGACTCTACACATTCAGATTTCAATGCATCCACTACTCTGGGGTACCTCTTATGTTTCAGATACAGTGTTAGTTACTTTGTCATATGATATTTTATGGATATTTATGTAATCTTGAGAGTCACTGTGTAAGGAAGAAATTCCTGAGGTTCAGTAAGACAATGCAACTGGGTCCAAATGAAGACAAGCAGCAATCTGAACCCAGATCTACTCACTCCAAGACCAGTGCTCTTAAAGATTTCTATATGCCAAAATAACCACCTGATTCACACAAGGGCAAGCAGTATCTATAATTGAGTGGAAATATTAGTCAAACTAAGAATTTGGATAAATTGACTTTTTTAAGTCCCTAGATATAGATGCCTATAGACAAAAAAAAAAAAAAGTGAGTGAAGATACACTTATCTAGTATATACAAGCATGAACTCCAGTTAAGCCAACTGATTACAGAACCACCCATCCCCTCTGTCAGTTACCCATTGAAAAAAAAAAAAACCCTTCCTCTTTGCAACAGGGGTGGAAACCAGAAGGGATTTTTAGTGGGATAGTGACTCTAATTTTAGCAAGCTAGAGGTTGGGATGCTACAGAAGAAATTGGGTTGCTGCTAGGGCCAGTTAAGATTCCATTCCTATGCACACCCTCTTTCCCTCTAGATAGTCGCACACTGCTAGAGGTCAAGGAGTGAGTGAGTGAGTGAGAGCAATGGAGCAAGTTCATTCTTGTTAGAGCTCTGATCAAGGATGACATCTTTCAAAAAAGAGAACTCAGTAGAAGTTTAAACAGCACCCAAATATTCAATATTCCTATACATTTAATTTTTTTAGTTGCATTTGGATTTTTCTATTCTTACCAAGCAAAATTTTTCGAGGAAGAGAAAAGTTGACTCTTTATTATATAGCTTATGTTTCACATAAAATCAACTCATTGTAAAACAAAGTTTAATTAAATGCATGGTGGATACTTCCTGATCTAAATGAAAGTATAATTTTTTCTTTTATTTTGGTTCACCTCAGTTATAAACCTGTACAAATTAACCTTAAGCTTTATAAAAATATAAAATTCTTTAAATAATGTTGTATAATCCAAAATGGAGCCAGACCACTATCAATTAAATGTATGTAATAGTAATACCCATACCCCATTTACTCTCACCTAAACTCTACAACTTCAGTTCAGCTTCAGACCTTTTCAAACAGAAAACTAACTTGCATTCATTTTTGTCAGTAAATACTTAAATATATGTAATATTTACATGTGATGATTATAGCATGATAAACAAGTATTTTTGTCAAATTTTGCTTTTTAGGAACATGAATTGTTTTACTCTTTTTTAATCATGCTATTATCTTAAAATAATCCAAATAAATACATATGTGTTTTATAATGTCATACTGAAGATGATACGATTTCCAGAGGTAAAGATTCTTTTGTACATACTCTAGTTGCATGTCCTGTTGATACATAATTGATTGCATCATCTAAAATTGGCTGGACAGTTTTAGAAATGAATGTAATAGTGTAGCCACATTAATGCTGAAGTAATTATTAATAAAATCCCAAAAAGGAATGCTATTGATCAGAAAGAAAAATGTAGTCTCATTTTACTTGTTATCACAAAAAGTTATATTAATACTATTGTGTAACTAAACACATTTGGAGACATCATGCAAATCTACCTGTCATGTTTAATTATAAGCTACCGAGGAAACTGCTAATAACAATAACAAATAAAAATAGCATTATTCAGTGTTTAACTGTTCTTTGTCTGAATCACCACTTGTACGTACCAAGTGCCATTTAAATGATTAACCAATGAATTCGTGGTAACAAATTCTCTGAGAGTTTTTGTGATGAGGTCAGCTCCTTACAACATGACCTCACATTTTAAGATGCAGGCACCTTAAAATGGTGACATCCATGAGTTCGAGTACTGAAAAGTATATGTTTAGTAGGAATTATGAGATACTTTTGAGCATCTCAAGGCCCACTGTTGTTTGGATGTTTCATATGCCATAAACAACATCATGTCACACAAATATAATTACCATAAACAGGAAGAATTCAGGGAACTCAGCACATAACACTAATTTGGTGGTACTTCCAGACACTAACAGAATAATGGGGCTCCATTCCCAACATGCTGCACACATTGGTTTTCTTTAGGACATAGAAAGAAAAAAAGAAGGACTTACTTATACTAGGCCAACGTAATTTCAAGTAACATTTCTCAAAAATTAAGGGATAGTTTGGTGGTAGTATCTGAGAGGCAGAGTCTTGCTTTATATCAAATGGTAAACTGTATTCATAGAATACAAAATCTAATTTATAACATCTTTCTCTGTCATCATTATATGACTATAGGTATAAATTTACATTGGGCTAATTCAATTTATATAAAATGAATCAGACTTTTTTTTTTTTTTAAGATTTTATTTATTTATTTGACAGAGATCACAAGTAGGCAGAGAGGCAGGCAGAGACAGAGGGAGGAAGCGGGCTCCCAGCTGAGCAGAGAGCCCAATGTGGGGCTCGATCCCACGACGCTGGGATCATGACCTGAGCCGAAGGCAGAGGCTTTAACCCACTGAGCCACACAGGCATCCCTAAAATGAATCAGACTTTAACGTATATTTTATTTATTTATTGTTATTTTAAAGATTTTATTTATTTATTTGAGAGAGGGAAAAAGAACACAGGTGGTGGTAGGGAGGAGAGGGCAGGCAGAGGGAGAGGGAGAAGCAGGGTCCCGCTGAGCAAAGAGCCTGACGTGGGGCTTGATCCCAGGACGCTGGGATCATGACCTGAGCTGAAGGCAGACGCTTAACCAACTGACTCACCCAAGCGCCCCAGTATACTTTACTTTAAACAGTGTATAGTATACTTTATTTTAAATGCCTTTCTCATAAAAAAATAAGTTACTTAGTAATTAGGCTGCTTTGTTTGGGTATTGTCTTTTCACATGCCTACAGAAAGTTACCTTCTGAAAGATTACTTAGTTGTCCATATTTCTGTTTTTCATCTCCTCATTGAGTTTGCATGTAAATATTTGAGAATTTATAATATTCAACTATCTCAGTCCCAATACAGATACTGAACACTCCTCTCTTCAGAGTCTACAACAAATTGCCTATCTACTTTCAACATGTATCCAAAGTTTCAGAGCCACATTATGAACCTTTCTTGGGTAGGCCCTATATATAAGGTATAGACTAGAAAGCACATTACTCCATTAAAGTGTTCTTGTTTGCTTTAGAATAATATCATTTAGAATGCACCTTAGCCATATTAAGTGGTTGACAGATAGCATAAACAAAAATAGGTTTTACATTGCAGCTGTACACAATACACCTTTGTACAGCTGACTGACTGCTTACAACAATAAAAAATAATTGTGGCATTCTGCTGTCAAACTTTCTGACTAGTTTATAGTGAACTTCAAAAATATGGTTCCTTTTTCTCAAATGCAATTAATTTGAGAATAAAAGTAAAGCGGTGCCATGAAACATAAATGTTGCACCCCAAAGAGCAGATTGTTTGTTATCCAATAACAATAGATAAAGTTTCACATCCCCATTTTTCAAAAGAAGGCAATGGTACCACTTAAGTATGCAAAGAAATGCTTCGTGTGGCAAGAAGTACAATATGATTAATATAAAAAAATGAAAAGTATTTATTTACCAATTTTGACAGTTGTCACGGACATCACTGTTTCAAGTGGCATTTTTGACAAAACAATTTGCTGGCTGCTAGTTACAGGGGAACTGAAAGATTTCTTTTTTCCCTGTGTATTTACAATATTAAAAAGAAAACGCATCCTCAATGTAACTTTTCTGCTTAGGAGAAAAAAAGAATGAGTTCTATAAAACAACCCATCCAGTGCAGTTTCTACAAGAACAAATGAATGCAAGTGTTAACAAGGCCTAATCTTCCCTTTTGTATTTGTTTCTTCATTAAGCTCTAACTATGCTCTAGCTCTTGTACCCTGAAGATTTGATGTGAAGATGGTATGACAGGCTTGGCTTCTGCCGATGCAGCTGGCACTCCTGATGCCAAAAGCCAGAGCTTGTGGTAGTGGGATCAGGAGAGAGTCGTTCGAGCACAGTTTGCCTGTCAGTTTCCCATCCGCCTAGCAGTGCAGCCCTCCCTTCCCGAGTTCCCTTAATGAGAAGTGGAGGACAATACCAGTATTGTTGTTTCTACTCGCAATCTTGTGGAAAGAACAATCGCTGTTTACCCAAGCATTTGTATTACCCAAACTCTGTCCATAATTACTTCTAGAGTCCCTGATTAACTCTGCTCTCTGCCTCAGCACAAAAAGCTATTGAGATAGACACCAGACAACTTTTCTCTTAGAGCCTTTTAACAGTTTACTGAATATGATTCAGTCCTCATATTTATCAGAATTGTGCCTACAGGATTTGCACTCAGCTCATCAAGAGCTTTCAAATCATGTAAGAAATCCATGTACTTCGGAAGGCTTGAAAATTCTCCATCGCCCCACCTTCTTGCTCCCTACCTCAAGAGAAGCTAAAAAGCACCCTCACTCTCCTTCCAGTTGACGTACTCTTGTACCTTGGAATCTATAATGAATATAAGCACATTTCAAATAACAATGCTAATTCTAGTCAGCTTATCGTTGTTAACTTTTTATGATGAAATATGTAGAAGAAAATTTCTAGTTATTTAATTACTGGCAATTTTATGATATGCTTTTGTTTTCTAAGACCTAACAAAATGGAACTGTTGCTATGTCTATTTCCATGATACTGGTAATAATTTTAATCTGTCACATCACTCCTACCCCCCTTCATGTCCCACCCCACATGCAGTCTGCTGTTAGCACTATGCAAAACAGCGTCATGAATATGCGTAATTATGGAGATTCATGGTAATTTTTCAGGGTTATCCGATGTGACGTTTATAGGACAGCAGCATACATCAATTTAAACGAGAGTGACAAATATCTTATCCTTTATATTTCTATAGTATTTTTAATATTTTCTTGCCCCCTCTCCAGGGAGTAGTGTGAAATGGTAAGAACTTGAATAATAAAAATGTTAAACAATCAAATGCTTTACTAGAATGGTTTTTAAAGGCAAGTTTAAAAATGATTCTTTACCTGTTGAAGTTTAAAAAGTATAAGATAGTGAATTTTCTCTCATGCAATACTTTTTATCAAGCATCTTACACATTTCCAAACCAACAAAAGCATGGACATTTGCATGTACTATTTAAAGATGAGGCTGAATTGCTTAATTACTTTTAAACGATGACTGCTTGCCTGACAGAATTATTTGCCAAATAATGGTCCACCAACTTTATTAAGCATAGGCATTTGAAACAATAATCTAATTGTGGCATATTTGAATTTTATTCTAAGTCTGTTGCACCTCTTAGAGACTTACATATTATCTTTATCTCAGTGACTAATTAGGACTAGCTTGACAATTTCATATTTACAGTGATTACCAAGTAGGAATCCTTTTCCTTGTTCTTTATGTTTGTCATGAATACTGTATAATACTAATTACATTGAAGATATAAAGAGCCCCACAATTTGATTGAGAGACATCTTGAGTTTAAAGTGAGCAAATGTGAATTGTATCAAGAATTTTAAATGCTGGGGCAATTAATATCTATTTCTTATGCAGTCACTAAAAAAGACGAAATAACTGTGTGAGCTCAAGCCATTATATCAGCCCAATTTTTTAAGTGTATTAACAATAAAGTCATTAAAAATTGGCTTGATTGAAAATGACCCACCCCATTCCAACCAACTGAATTCAGAATTCCTTTTTCTCAAACATATACTTTCAGGTTGAGGGTCAAACTTTCACAATTAAATGTTCCCCAGTACTTTACTGTAACACACCATCGTGAATACTCTCCATACAATTAGCAGGGCCTACTGTGGAAGTAGACTGCTAATAGAAATAATAATGAAGGATACTGAGGCATTAGTATGCCAGAGAAGGTTGATGAAACCTAGTTTGCATGATGCATATATAATTGTATGTTATATCTAAATATCACTGTATGTTGCTTTTAGAAATAATTACTTGTGAAAATATGTTTAACCCCTCCCTTTTTTTAAGATTCCAATCTGATTAACAAATAAGTTCAGTGGTGTATTAAGCTATGAGGTAGGAGGGTTATACATGAATGTGTTCTCCATTTGCATGTTTTTTAAAGTGGCACTTTCTGAAGACACACAATTGCTATGTCTATATACACATCTAAAGCAAAGTGAAGAATTGATGCAATCATCCAGATAATTCAAGAGAAAACCACTTTTGCCTCAATTATCTATTGCAAGCAAAAGTGAGGGGGTTAGCCTGAATTGTTCAAATAAGTGCCTGGAATCTCTTCACTTTGCACATATAGACACATTTTACAATATTTATGTTACCATTTGTAATTTACATAAACATAAAAGAGAAATATTGCTACATGAAAGATGACCAAAATCTTTTCACAGCAGTAATTTCTACTCTTTGGTTTTACCTAATTTTTGGTAAAGAGTCTACTTATTGTGCATGTTATGTACAGTAATTGATTTAAGACAAAACTGGATGGATTCATTTGTTCATTTATTAAATGCTTGGTTAATAATCTGATTTATACACATGATACTGATATCCACTATAAAAAGTTCACTGATAAAGTCTAAAACTTTAATAATACATGCTTCTTTTGAGTATAATTATAAATTGATTTGAAGATGTAAATGTGATCCATATGTACATTTACAATAAAATGCAACATTAAAACAAACAAAAATTTTCCACGAATACATCCTATATTGTACATGTTTAAGATTTCTTATGAATAAGTTAAAATCCATAAAGAAATCAAATGCTGGAACACGTTTTCAAAAGTTCCACTGACACATTCAAAATTCAAATATGTAACAGATTTTACAGTGTTTTCTCCATATGCATTGACAGAAACAATAATATATTTAATTGCTGACATTTGTATGACTTTACCTTACACTTATTAGATATATAAAGTATACTTTCAATGCATTTGAAAATCTGTTGTGTTTATTAATACATGAGGAATCCTAAATTTCTTCTGGGCCTGTTTAATCCCTACACATAGTCTTTACTCTGGCCCAGATACAAAATGCCTTCCAGAAAATGTAAGACAACCCTACCATGTTTCTTCGTGTTGGTACTGTGTCAAAATATGTTTTGTCTGAATACTAGAAATTAAAGCCTTAGTTAAAATATTGCCAAAGTATTGGATTGTAAGTGTTTGTCTGGACACACAATTAATACTTAAATGTTAAAAGACACTGGAATATTTTATGGATCTACTAGGCAATGAAAATGAACTATGTTATAAATTTGGTAGATAGGGTTCATGTGTAGCATTCATTTATAATTTTCATGTTTTATATAAAAGTATGTAATTGATGCTTACAGTATAACCAAGATCTTCTCTGTCCTCATAAAAACACATGGAGCAGAGATGTAAAATTAAGCATTTCATAGTATTTTACTACTCCAATATTGTTTTAGTTTGTTCTAAAAATCAAGTATCTATCTCTAAATATTATTTATGAAAAATCAACTTCCAGAATTAAATAGATATGTTTTATAAATACTCAGTTGGGCCCTGATAGATATTTTTCTCTAGAATTGCTAAAGAGGGAAATATAATAATTTGGTGGCAAACATCTGTCTGGTAATCATATATGATAAATTCATAAGAAATACAGGAAAGATATTTATTTACTGTTACTGCTAAGCCAGTCTTTATTTATCTTAGAAGATTTTTCATCTATGAGTGGAAAACAAACTTTCCTTCAAGAGGTCTGTGAACCGAATAATAAATGTCAGGTCTAAATCCTGTATGAAAATCAGTCCGGTTTAATCCTGGATATTCTTCAGCATGCAAATGAAGACTAGAGGTTTCCCTGGGCCCGCTGTCATACAGGCAGCCAATTTACAGACCCTGGCACAGTGTATGTGTTATGGGCTCGCCGGCTGCCCCTCCCCCGCTAGCCTAAGACTTGGTCTCAGCTGCCTGCCTTTCACAGAAAACCACAAACCAAGGAAACATATCAGTAATAGCGCCCTGTAAATTAACTTGACATTTGATGCAGAAAAAACCCTAAAAGCTTACAAAAGACATTGAAAACAAAAGCCACTCAGGACCCACACTACATATATTGTGGATTTAAGAGATCTGGAAGGTGGTTATTCTATTGTAACCAACACATACAGCCTTCATCTTCTTTGTTAAGACAATTCAGTCATTCTTTGTTACAGGCATAGTATCCATCAAACAAGAAAACAATATTTTCCACCAGGAAAAAGAAAACCTAAAAGTCCAACTGATATTATAATAATAATTCAATCAATGAGCTTCTTTTACATTAAAAAATAAAGCAATACATTCCTAATGTGAAAAAAAAGATGCTAAAAATCTGCCTTTATGTTTCCTTGGTAAATAAGACATGTTGACACTGCTAAGATGTAAATAATGTAAGACATGTTGGAAAATGGTGTGAATCTTGCTGAACATGAAGTATTCACAAATATGTTGTGTCTTAAAATTTTGCCATTCAAGAGATTTAATTTTTTTTTTTTTTTTTTTTTTTTTTTTTTTGGTGCTTAGAAACCCTGGAATCCTTTTTATAGGAAAAAATTGGGGGGTTCAAAGAAGGACTATTGATAAAATATTAAATGATTCTTTGACATCAGTTGCCGTGTGGAGCTAGAGTGAGGCACACAGCATATTTAAGCCATTAGACATGCAGGAATGTTAACATTATTATGCGTTATTGTGTCTGGCTATGTGCACCCCCCCCTCACTCTCTTCTTCTCAATCTCTCTCTCTCTTTCTTTCTCTCTCTCTGCTTCTCACTCACTTTCCCTCCCTTCTTCCCTCCTCCCCACCTTTCTCAGTGTCTCTCCTTCTACTCCCTCCCTCTGCAGGACCTGCTACACTGCATCTTACAAATGTCTGGCCTTATAGTTTACAAGCACAGAACTGTACTGGTAAAAATGCATAATCTTAGCATCTGTGCTTCTTGATATTCATGGATTTATTTACAAGTCCCTGTGTTCTACTTTTTTTTGCCTGTTTCTATGGTTTATATTACTGTCATGCCTATATTCTTGTGGGAATTTCAAATAAGAATCAAGATATAACTGGCAAATATTCTGTAATGCAGTCTGCATTTCCATAATTTAGCTGTTTTTTAAAAGAGACAATTTAAAGAGGTTTATGGACTTAAGGATATATGAAGAGTATTCTGATTGGCTTTTTTTAGTACTTCAACTGCTTAAGGTTCAGTTTGTGTAAAATGGATGTAATAAAATAAATTTATGTACATATATGTGCTTGTGTATATGTAAATGCATTTAGAATGAAAAAGTTCATAAATCTCAGTCAAATTTACTGATTAAGTTCACTATATTCACATTTGGCAACATTAAGATATTTCACAACAGGGTTCAAAGGTAAAAGGCTAGCATTTTATTTCTTCTTTAGATTCTAACCTGCAAAAAGGCTTAAATATTTACAAAGCAAGTATTTGGGTTCCTGTGTTTCCTCAACCCTCAACACACATCTCCTCCCATTCGTGGAGCTGATTTAACGGAGCCGTTTAGTACACATCACCAGCGCCAAAGAAATGTGGTGTGGGTTTTTTTTTTCTCCTTTTTTTAAGCTGTAAAGACACAAATTCTTTGGAATAATTTAATTAGCACTAAAACCACAAATTTAACTTACTTTACAATAATGTTCAATTCTTTTCCCACCTATCTCTACCCCAAAATACAATTCCACCTTCAGATTATCAATGCATTTATTTAGGGGTTAATATTCTAGAGAATATTTAATGTGATATTGAAATTTGAGAAGTCCATCTATATGCTTTGCTGTTTATAGCTCCAGTTTAATTACTGTGTGTTAAACTGCCTAGACAGTGAAATGAATTTATGAATATCTTTAAGACAGCCATAGTTTGGAACTGCACATGAGAGAAAACGGGATGGTGGGGGACACGGCATTAAATGATCTTTATGTCAGTATTCTTGAAAATTCACACTCGATGTAGGAAAATGTTAAATGTGAGAACATTATGATAAAGGCTTGTTATAGTCCTAAAGTATGGGATATGTAAAATAAAAAGATTTTCACATGTACAGTTATAACACATGCTAAGCGGCATAGATTATTAAGCAAGATTCATTCCTTTATTGGAGAGGGAGGGGAGTAATTTACAGACAAGAGCTAAGCAATTCTGTTTAACACAACTCTGTCTAGTTGATTGTAAGGCATGTGTAGTTTTTTTCCAAAGCCCGTCATCAGTAGTAAAGCAATTTACAGCTCAGGATATTTTTTAGAAGATACTCATTTTATTAAGAGTCAATAAGATAGGTTGTGCAGAAAGATATACATGTATTTGCAATTCATATTGTTGCTGTGTTCCTATTGTGTTCTGAGCTTCCATCATGGCTGGGAGATGGGAAGCTGGCATGTGAGTGTAGGAGGGTAAGAGAGAAAGCCCCAAATAAACACTTAGAGCATTTTCAAATTATCTCTAATTATAACCACGTTTCTTTTTTTTTTTCCTGAGGTGGGTGGGGAAAATGGTAGAAAGAAGATGATTATGAGTGCAGATCATATCTGTGCTATTAAATAATATTAATAATTCTTTTGGTCTAGGGGATGATGTTTTCATTCTGGACTTTCAAGCACCTCAGTCTACCCATTCAAAGCGATGACAGAAAAATGAATCTGAATGTGTAGGCATTAAACATTTAAATTCTCTACTCCCTGGTCATTATACCGACTGTCATATTTTATATCTTCCCCTCCCCCACTATGCTTTTGCTGATTTGACTTCATTTACATTGGCTCATTATGCATCTGGTCTTTGTTCTACTGAACGGAATACAGTACAGTGACAAAGCAAAACTTACACGTCGGCCAAAATATTTTTGATTTAAAAATTAGGTTTCACTACTTAAATTTATATTTAACTTTCCAACATTGTTTAAATTGGAAGCAAGTATTTTCTTATACAATAACTATAATCTATGTGCAGTTATTTTAAAAGTGGTTAAAATTACCTCAAAATGTCATTAGGAAATGACATTTAAGACCTTTTATAACAAATATTCTACTGCTACCTAGGCAATATTATCCTATTAGAAGTATTAAGTTGTTCTTTCCAAGCCTCTGTCTGAATTTCTATATGGGCCCAAGGAGCAAGCTTTTATCTATTTTACATGAAGTTCATTGTTTAGAGCTGTCCCTTATGGGTCTTATTTTAATGTATCAAACAACAAAGGTAATGTCAATCCTTTAAAAAAAACAAAAAGATTCCTGCTTTGCATTTCTTGCAATTAAAAGGTTTTCTGATTTACAAACCAAATTTTCATCAAATTAAAAGGAAGCCCTAGCTGACCGATCAACATGGAAAAATATGAAAGTTACATTGAACTTTAAATGTCTATCCCCATGACAGTGTATACTGTCTTTTCATTTGTTAGAACCAATGGAGACATGGGATTAATCTAATACAGCCTAATTAAACACCCATTCACACATGAGGGTCTTTAATGGTACTAGAGGCACAAACGCTACTTTGTATGACAGTTATATTTGCATTTTTTTAAGTCAGACAACAGATATTTTTGAATACAAAGAAAATAGGAAAAAAATAAAATATGGGAGAACATGCTTTTGAAATGGAAGCAATTATGTGTTTTCTGCAAAGGTAATTATTATATGCACAATTTAGTTTTCATTCCTGATATTGGGACCAAGGTGCTTTTCTAAATTTAGTTATTTATCAAAATGTATAATCATGGTTACAGTGGCTACATGTCTGGAGCACCATCTTAGAAGAAACAATATCATCATGTTTTCCTGGCTCTGTCAATAACTGTGTGACCTCTGGCTTCTCTCTTTATCTGTTCATGCCTTGACTTTTCTCATCTATGAAAAGGGAATATTTGTCCCTTGCCTATCTCTATTGGGCTACTGCCAAGTTTAACTAGAATAATATATTGTTCTTGGGAAGAAAGTATGTTATGAATGTAAGCCTTTAGTTTTCTCATTGATCAATTTTTACCATACTATGAGCAAAGACAGGACTGTATATTTGTTTATATTCAGCCAAACTCTTTTACTTGTTTGGCACTTTTGGTTCTAGAGTTAATGAAAATAAAATATAAATGACTGGATTTTTTGAAGGTTGGAGTAATCACCCACATCTTGGTGATTTTTATTATATAACCTTGTATCATCTGCAAGATATTTTTATAAGCATAACCGGTTTTAGAAAATGGATTTTACATAGAAGTAGTCAACACAGTAGCATGTAGAATGAGTGTAAGCCTGTAAAAAAAAAAACTAGAAATTTGGTGAAAATTTCTTAATCTAGTGCACCTCAAGAGAAAGTAAACTATACTTATACCTTAATTTTTCTTTTGAGTCCTAAAATATTAGGTATTGGACAATATGAAACCCTGATGCAGAAATTTGTAAGACTTTATCATTTTGGTATTTATTAGTACTATCTAGAAGCACTACCAAACTCAA
>RCUC01131966.1:0-11687 GCA_003697995.1 Taxidea taxus jeffersonii | reverse complement strand
TTTTTTTTTTTTCCTAGAGAGTTGAAATCATGATCAAAATAGAAAACACAAGATTTGGTGATTTCTGTGTTTACTAAGGGAATATACAACTTGAACAAAGTTTTAAAACCTAAAAAGACTTGCATGCCTTTCTCTATAATCTTTTAAAAAAATATTTTATTTATTTATTTGACAGAGATGACAAGTAGGCAGAGAGGAAGGCAGAGAGAGACCGGGGAAGCAGGCTCCCTGCTGAGCAGAGAGCCCAATGCGGAGCTCCATGCGGGGCTCCATTCGGGGCTCAATCCCAGGACCCTGGGATCACGACTGGAGCCGAAGGCAGAGGCTTTAACCCACTGAGCTACGTAGGCCCCCTCTCTATAATCTTTATCTAACTGTAGAAGTCACTAGATTTTCTAACACTGAGTAGAATATATCTTTCCAAGATTTTTAGTTTCCTAAATTTTTTCCATGCATTCTCTCTATATATACTTAAGACTATACTTAAGGCCTGCAGGTCAGCTCTTTTTACCTGTTGGTTATTTTTTTCCTTTCTTTAATGGAAGGCTTTACCAACCTCTCTATTATCCATGGAGTGGGTCTGATCACCTTTCCAGATGTTTGGCCCAAAGCCTCTTCTAAGAGTGTCTACATCTGGGTTTTCAGCAATGTTTTACTCACCTCATAGAGTGAATGCACTTATCAGAAGTTGGGTATGACAGATAAATATTACATCAGGAGATTAAAACTGAGAATGTTTCTGAAAATCACACTTAAGAAATCAGAAAAACATTTAACATTATTTAACATTTAACATGTTAGAAATGCATTTTAATAAATATTAGTAATATTAACAAACTAACTTACTGTGTAGTACAGAACCAGAAACTGTTGGGAGTACCAGTGTTAGGTGGGCAGAGAGTAAAAAACTGCATCTCGCAGAAATGCCACAGGGAAAAAAGAAATATCTTAGTAATAGTTGCTTTGAACAGCTCTTTGTCCTTGGTTTTTCATCCACACATTCAGGCACCTTTCTAGGCAACCTTAGCAGAGGTGATAACCTTGTAATTTGATACTAATAATGGTAGTACAGTAGTTACTACAATCAAAAAGCAATGTCTGTGTTTAGGTGGATCCCTCCACCAACCGACTAGGTATAGGCAAGTTTTCTCAAGGTATTTCATCCACGTGTTGTTGTGACACCCAACATGATGTGACTTGCCTTCTTATTGCTTTGCTTAATTATCTCTCTCGACTAGAGTGTGAGTTCCTTGAGGGTTGAAATTGTGTCTTTTCTGTCCCAAACCCCTATAATGCACACAGTAGTCACTAAAATATTTGATGAAAGAATGAAGAAGTTAATAAATTTCCTTAAGTGTCTATATCTTCATTTTTGAAGGGGTAGTAATAAGAAGGATGAGCTAGCTTACATTAATTCAATAGAGTACAGAGCAAAGCATAGTACTTGCCCATTATTAAACAAGTGTAAAACATTTTCTTTCCTTTTTCCCCATTGCAATGCAGGTTAGCCTCATGGTATGTTTATAGCAGTGGCCCTCAACCATACCATATCCTTCTTCTTTTTTTTAAGAGTTTATTTATTTGTCAGAGAGAGAGTGTGTGCAAGAGTAGAGGGAAAGGCAGGCAGAAGGAGAATCGGGCTCCTTGTCAAGCAGGAATCCCAATGCGGGATTTGATGCCAGGACTCTGGGATCATGACCTGAGCTGAAGGCAGGTGCTTAACTTACTGAGCCACCCAGGCATCCCCATATCCTTCTTGATCTCATTTTTCCAAGTTTAGTGTCAATTTTTAAAATGTCTCCTATAGGTCCTCACAGTAACCATGTGCTAATTAATGTGCTAATTTTCGCCCTACAACATCAGGCCTGTTAATTTGCCCTACTTGCGTCTGGGACTTCCCCAGCGTTGTAGCATCAGCGTGAAGTCAAACAGAACTGAGATTGAATTCCAGCTTCTTCATTTATTATTTGGATGACTGGAGGAAAATAATTTTTATCTCTATGAGCCTATTTTGTCATCTTAAATAGGGATGCAATTTCTACTTTATTGGGTTATTGGAAAGATGAAGTGAATTATTCATACTTAATAAATGTTTGTTGCAAACATTGAAGGCTCTTTAAGGCTTTATCAACTGACACCTTTAAGGATTTGTTGTTGGTTATATAACAGTTTGAGGTTGGGAGGAAAGGGGTATGCTTGTGTATATGTGGTCCTTTAATGGTTTCCCCCCTTCCTAACACCACTTGGATTCCCTTTTGTAGAATTGCTCCTTTGATAACGTGTGAGGTGTTGGTGGGTTGGTATATCCAGGTGCCCATCTTCCACTTAGACTCTAAAGAGGCCAGATCCAGCCAGAGGCTGCACCGGTGACTTTTAACATGGCCAAGCAGATATTGTCCTGGAGAACTTTGAATTTTGAGCATGGGCGAAAGAGATGGGTAAACTTACCTATTTCTAATGGTAACAGAATTCCTCGTGCTACAGCTAAAACTATGGGATTCCCATATATCCCAGGGAAAAGTTTTGAACCCACACCATCAAAAACAAACAAATAAAACACATGTTTCTTATTGGCTCCATTTCTGGGGCCTGGGAAGACCTAAAAGCTGTCACCAGCTGTTGGTAGCCAGGTTTGGGATTTCTTGAGCAATAGAACCATCTAAAAACTTAGTAGGCATCTGTCTCTTTGCTCCCAGTTAATTCTTTGTATCTGCAGCCAAAACCTTTAAGCCAGACTTAAAGGTCCCACTCCGGGAAGCCTGTCTCCTGATATCAGCCCTCTGAGTTCTGCTAATTGCCTTAGACCAGGTTGTAAAAGTGTCAGCTACTGTGGAGCCAAAATGATCTTTAAAGAATCAAGAAAGATACAGATTGTGGAAGTTGAAGAGCCAGGAGCCACACTTGATGATTTGTCTATGGTCAGTTTTGCTCATTTATTTTGTTTCTTTACTATGATATCCAATGGAGCCCAATGGAGTATCCATCCAATGGAATATGAGTGGCATGGGAACCCAGACTAAAGAGAAGTAAAGTAAGAGGCTAAGAATATTCCCCTCTATTTGTCAGTTTGTGGGCCTATCTTGTTCATTTCAGTTTGTTTATTTTCCTATCATGTCCATGGGTATTTGGGGGAATGCCTTCTATAGGAATATGGTCAAATAAAGCAGATAGTTAATGAAAATGACTGTAGTTCAGGACACCCACAGATCTATATGGCAAAAATACTCAAGAATCCTCTCTTTTTTTAAAAAATTGCTCTTACAAAGTCTCTTCAAGAACAAAGTAAGTTTTCTGTATTTTCACTGTGTTCTTCTAGAGTCTCTAGAGGGATCTCAGGAAGCCAGGCATGGATATTTTTAAAATGTCATTAATATCTGGTGCTTAGGATGAGTAAGCATTGGGTCCAGTGATCATTTGAGGGACTGTGTATTCTAAATGTTAATATTACTTGGGAAGATTACTTTGTGTAGGTCATAGAAAAGGGAACAAATCACAGTTTGCCTTTTGGAGAAAGGAGGATAAAAGAAGATATGTCTTGTATATCTGTAATTAATGGGGTTTACAAATGACTCAATCTGCTTCCCACCTGAGTCCAGGGCTTAGGAAGCAAAGTGATAAATGGCCAAGGAGATGATTTTAGCCAAAGGTAACTCTGCAGCACAACATAGAGGCCTATTATTACTTTTTTTTTAATCTGCAAAGAATTTAACATGTATCTGACTTTCAGTACGATTTCTTGGTGGATGGAAAAAGGATGCCCTGAGCAATGAGCATATCCATTACTTTCTTATCATTAAAGCTCTAGGCATCATTCCCTGGTGATGAAGTGCCTCTGCCATGATTAAGACTATGGGATTATTAAACCACCCCGAGTCTAAAAGATGATTTAGAAATGTGTCTACGGAGAGTTGTCTAATCAGGTACTTCACAGAGGAGGAGCTATCCAGCCATGTACACAACGTACACAGCCTTGACCTCTTTGGAATAAAGATCACTTGCTCAACAAGTAAATGCTTCCACTTTCTTATCAGTTTGCTTTCCAAAATTTTTCCCTTATATTTTTAACTTAGTTCTCCCTTTTTGTGAAAGATACGGGCATACACACATAGGGTAAGGACATGCATGGTTCTGTAAGACAGTCATTCTGAACGCTTGACCTGAATTTACACCTCCATCATGAAGACACCTGTTTACAATATTTCTTGGAGTCTTCCTTTGTAGACATTATCTACACACTTCCTGATATCGCACTGCTCCCCTCCTTCCCACCAACCAGGTGCCCTTTCCATCTACCCCACTCACACATCCCAGCTCTAGAGCTATATCACAGTTTTGGTTGGAACAGCTTTAGTGTTGACATTATCATAACTATAAAACTTCTGGACCTTGATTTCATCTCTTACATAATTCCTTAACCTCAAGGAATTAATAACTCTGTGTGTATTTTGTTTTTTTGGTTTTTTTATGTATTTACTACTAAATCAGTCCCAGACTCTCCCCAGGAGTCTAAATCTGTTTCAGAATGTTCAAACATGGCAGTTAGCAGGCCATCTCTCAATTTCACCATCTTGCACACATCTCTCTTGGCACCTCCTGACCTGCTTCAGCCCCCAGCTGTTTTCCTCTACACCTAGTGCCTAGTTTTCCCCTGGAATTTTCTTCCATGGCAACTGTGGAGATTTCCTTTGTTCCATCTTATGTTGGTCTTTTGATTTTCAGGTTCCATCTCTTCTGTCTTGGTTACTCCTTCATTTTAGTGTTATACCATGCTGAATGACTTCCTAGAAATTTGACACATGAGAAAATTTGAGGCCATACCAAAAATGTCTCTATTCTACATTCATTCTTTTTTTAAAAAGATTTTATTGATTTATTTGAGAGAGAGAGCAAGCATGAGCACTAGAGCAAGGAGCAGCAGATGAAGAATCAGACTCCCCACTGAGCAGAGAGCCCAATGCGGAACTTGATCCAAGGACCCTGGCATCATGTTCCAAGCTGAAGGTAGACGCTAAGCCACCCAGGCACCCCACTATCTAATTCTTGATCAGTGATTCATCTGGGTAGATAGTTTTATGTTCAAAATAATTTTCCTCGGGATTTGAAGGTATTTTTTTGTTTTCTGCTAGCTTCTAGTGTAAATATTGAGAATTCTAATGCCAGTCTCATAATTTTTTTCACTCTTCCTCCTACTCACCACCCTTTTAGTAAACCCCAGTTCATTCTCTGTGTTTAAGAGTCTGTTTTGAAGGGGGGCTGGCTGGCTCAGTTGGTAGAGCATGCAACTCTTAAGCTCAGGGTCATGAGTTCAAGCTCTATGTTGGGGGTGGAGTCTACTTTTTTAAAGAAGTCTTTTTCTTTTGTCTTTTTTTCCTTTGTTCATTTGTTGTTTCTTAAATTCCACATATGAGTGAAATTATGTGGTATTTGTCTTTCTCTAAGATTTCCCTTAGCATTTTGCCATCTGGATCCATTCATATTATTGCACATGGCAGGATATTCTTTTTATGGCTGAGTAATATTCCATTTTACACACACACATACACACACACCCTACATCTGCTTTATCCATTCATCTATGAGTGGACACTTGGGTTGCTTCCATATCTTGGCTATTGTAGATAATGCTGCAGTAAACCTAGGAGTGCATGTACCTTTTAGAACTAGTGTTTCATTTTCTTTGGGTAAATATCCAATAGTGCAATTACTGGATCATATGGTATTTCTAATTTTAATTTTTTGAGGATCCTCCATACTGTTTTCCACAGTACATTCTGACCAATAGTGCATGAGGGTTCCTTTTTTTTCATATCCTTCCTGATGCTTCTTATTTCTTGTGTTTTTGATTTTAGCCATTCTGACAGTTGTGAGGTCATATCTTGTTGTAGTTTGATTTGTATTTCCCTGATAAGTGATGCTGAGCATCTTTTCATGTGTTTGTTGGCCACCTATATGACTTCTTTGGAGAAATGTCTGTTCATGTCTTCTGCCATTTTTTAATTTGGATTATTCTTTTGGTATTGAGTTGCATAATTTCTTTCTATATTTTGGATACTTAAGACATATCCTTAACTGGATATGTCACTTGCAAATATCTTCTTTCCTTCAGGATGTTGCCTTTTTGTTTTTCACAGTTTCCCTCATTGTGCAAAAGCTTTTTATTTTGGTGTAGTCTCAATAGTTTAATTTTGCTTTTGTTTCCCTGAAGAGACATATCTGGAAAAATACTTATTCAGCTGATGTCAAAGATACTATTGCATGTGTTTTCTTCTAGGGTTTTATGGTTTCAGGTCTCACATTAGGTTTTTAATTCATTTTGAGTTTATTTTTGTGTATGGTATAAGAAAGTTGTCCAGTTTTATTCTTTTGCATGTAGCTGCCCAGTTTCCCATCATGATTCATTGAAGAGATTGTCTTTTTCCCATTGTATGTTCTTGCCTCCTCTGTTGTAGATTAATTGATCAAATAAATGTGGATTTGTTTCTGGGCTCTCTATTCTGTTCCAGTGATCTCTGTGTCTTTCTTTATACCATAGTTTTGATTGCTATAGCTTTATAGTATATCTTGGAATTTGGGACTGTGATACTTCCAGCTTTGTTCTTCTTTCTCAAGATTGCTTTGACTTCTTGGGGTGCCAAGGTGGCTCAGTCAGTTAAACACCTGCCTTCAGATCAGGTCATAATCCTGGGGTCCTGGATTGAGCCTTGCATTGGGCTCTCTGCTCAGCAGGGAGCCTGCTTCTCCCTCTCTCTCTGCCTCTCCTCCCTGCTCGTATGCTCTCTCCCTCTCTTTCTCAAATACATACATACAGACATACATAAATTGCTTTGACTTCTCATTCTTTTGTGAATAATTGTTTTATTTTCCTTAAAAGCTTTTGTCTATTCTCTTGTTTTCCATGTTCTAAAAAATTTCAAGAATATGCTTCTTTCTGGGTCTTATGCTAGGCACTGAGTGTGCTCTCGTGATCTGAAAAATTATGTCCTTTGGTTGTTGGAAACTCTCAAAATAAATTCCCCCTTATTTTACTTGTTCTTTTTTTTTTCTGGAATTTCAGTTACTGGGATTTGTGCATCCTAAAATGATCCTCTAGTTTTCTTATAATTTCTCTCCACTCTTTCTCATGTATTTTTAATACTTCTGGGAGACTAACTCAATTTTATCTTTTAGCTTTCTATTGAGTTTTTATATCTGGTATTATATTTGTTTTATTTCCAGGAACTTTTTCTGTTTTCTGATTTTTTCTTTTTTATACCATGTTATTCTTGTTTTATAAAATAGGTATTTATATATATATTAGATAGTAGGTATTTTTTTCAGGTTATCAGATCCGTCCATGGTCTCTTTTTCCTTCACCCTGCTTTTCTGCCACGATTTTGACCTCTCCCTTCTGCCTTATAGACAGTACTCTAATTCCTTGTGCTCCTTGTCTGGTCTCTTAGAGTCACAGTGGGCCACTATGAGCTGCTCAGAGCCACAGGGCCTGTGGGAGGGCCTGTTAGTGGGAGGTATTATCCTGTGTATGCTCATTTGATTCTGGATTTTTGGGGGAGAGCCCCTCATATCATTTCCTTTAGGGATTTTCTCCCCAAAATCCCTACACATGGAGGCTGGCATTTCACATTTGCCAAAGAACAACCTTCCAGAGTAAAAATTCTGTTCTTCCAGTTTACAAACTCAAATCTGTGTAGAAGTGTCTAGTATAGCAGATACAGAAACCGGAAACATTAGACCCAGCCTCTTTTCTCACCACTTTGGTACAGTTTTGAAGTTGTTTAATCACATACTGATGGGGAATAGTGAGGAATTAGGGGCTCCTCCAGACATTGTGAAGTGGTGAGATGTCTCCCTTATGAAGCAGGAATATTGAATGTTGAATGGATTATTGTCTACTTTTGGGTTGAGTTCTGCAATGTCAGAAATAGAGATTCACAGCAGCTCAATGCTTGATCATATTCTTTTTTTTTTTTTTTAAGATTTTATTTATTTATTTGTCAGAGAGAGAGAGCGAGCGAGAGCAAGCACAGGCAGACAGAGAGGCAGGCAGAGGCAGAGGGAGAAGCAGGCTCCCTGCTGAGCAAGGAGTCCAATGTGGGACTCGATTCCAGGATGCTGGGATCATGACCTGAGCCGAAGGCAGCCGCTTAACCAACTGAGCCACCCAGGCGTCCCGGTCATATTCTTTATAATGCTGTCACATGCATTATTTATTTTACAAACATGCTCTACCCTATGCCATCCTCTCCACTTACTAATTTTTAGTAACTCTTCCCCCTTTGGTCTTAACCGTAAAGGTCTTTTTGTATTTGTTTGCTTCTTACATCTCTTGAGTTTGTCATTTCTACTTGAAAAACTCTCTGGCCATCTTTAGAAAACACTATAAAGAAAGAGTTGTAACTAGGAAATGATAGTCCCCAATGACACGCAGACCCTGACTGCCCTGAAATGCTGATCCATTTAACAGGTGCATTCAGCTGTATGTCCAGCTTTGTGTACATTTAATGAATGTGCTTAAACAATAATTATATTGTCCTGCTTGCCTTAATTGTCTAGTTAATGACCTTACCAGTCCATTGGTAAGGATTGGCCTGAAGTCCCCAGTGTTTCTCTCTGCTAGGTTTCTCTCTCTACTCTGGTTTCTCTATCTCAAGAAGTTCAAATGAAATTGTTTTTTCATCAATATGCCTCACACAGTTCAGTCATTCACCAAATCTTTATTGAGTGTCTCCATGCACCTAGTACTGTGGCAGACCCTAGGAATACAAGGATGAGCCACAAAGGCCCTCACTGCTGCCTCTGTGGACTTCATAGTCTAGGGAAAGGAAGGCATTAACCAAACACAAAACTAAAGGAGTCATTACACAAGTATATCACTCTTTGAAGATATATCATGAGGGGAGCTGAGCTAGATTAGGAGAAGTTCACAATGCAAAATACGGAGTTCTAGGTGGTCCCTAGGCCAAGGGATGGGGAGAAGACCACAGGAAAAAGGTAGCACCCTTTGCTGGGGTGACTGTGGCCCTTTTGAGGAAAAGAAGGAAGTGTGGTATGGCTAGAACATAGAGCCAGAAAGAAATAGTGTGAGTCCAGACTGCGGAGGTGGTTGGGGGGGGGGGGGGGGGGGGGTGTCACCACCAAGTAGGGCTTTGCAAGCCAAGGAAAGGACTTTGGCCCCATCCAAGAGGTGATAAAAAGTCACTGAAGCATCTTCACAGGAGATGGTGCCCCATTAAAACATACCTTGCAAAGACCCCTCTGGCTCACTGAGGGGAGCAGATTGAAGAACAGATGGAGGGAGACTAGTCAGTGACATAGCGTTGTGGTCCAGACAAGAGATGATCAGTGACAATGGGAACTGGGACCAGTGCCAGAGCCATGATTCAGGGGGCATAATGTGAGGAAGGAAGTTGCCATCTATGTTTTGTGTTGTAGAATTGGCTGGGTGATGGGGCCACTACTGGGGCATTCAAGTGGGGATTTCGACTGCCATTTTGATGTAAGTTGTGGAGAACTGAAAGGTTTCATATGGGCCGTAAATAGAAACTTGAGAAACATGATATCATGGACCAGCAAAGGACTGGTTAACCCCGTGTTTCTCTAGATATAACAAATTCCTGCATCAGAATCCCCTGGAGTTGTCTGTTAAAAAGGCTGGTTTTTAGAGCCATCTTAGAACTGTAGAATCAGAGTTGGTGATAGTGGATCCCAAAGAATTTTTACTTTTTAATAAGTGCCCAACTGATTTCTTAAGCCCTCTGTATTCGAGATCCACTGGCCTAGAGACTGAGATGGCCCCGAGGAGCTCCAATGATTACTGCCTTGGTGAAAGGGGGTATACCTACAAAGAGGTACCTCCTTGAGTTTTAGTCTCCTTACTAAAAAAATTAAAATTACAGACAAACCAAAAGAGATTCTTAATGTCATAAAACAAACTGAGGGGGGTGGGGGGGGAGAGGGGTTGGGAGAGGGGGGTGGGGTTACATTATATGTTTAAATAAAAAAAGCTTAAATTAAAAAAAATGAAATAAAAAAAATTAAAATTACAGCTCAGGTTTCCCTTTAGAGCTGATTATCTATTTAGATTAATCTCACAATTCACATAAAATTAATACTCCTGCTCCCCAAGGTCCACACAAAAGAAAGTCAGCTCTGATACACGTAGCTTGTGCTGGTCACCAGCTTTGGGCCCTTGTTCTTTGTTTCATGGGCTTCCTTCCCTCCCTCTCCCAGACATTGACCTTTTGACTCATCCCTTTCACTAGAAGGACAGCATTTCCAGTGAGCAAAATGTCACATTACCTTTGCTGAACAGGACATTTCAAATAAAATATTAGCAATAACAATTACCTCTAAGCCACTAATCCCTCTGAAGCTACTTTAAACCACCAAAGGATTTAAGGCAATTCCCTGAAAATATCTCCGGCTTAATAGATTACAGTGCTGGGCGATGAAATATATTTGCTCACGTAGCCTTAACTTGCATTATGTGGCATTTTCACCTATAAAGGAAAGTCAAGACCCAAACTGCTTTAGCTATCATTTAATGTAAAAACCAGATCCCGTCGTCATCATCATCAGCATTCTCCTGCATGAATATTTCCATGGCCAGTCTGTTACTGGAAAGAGAAGCCACTAGAAAACAAAATAACTATGAAATACTCACTTCCCCAGGCAGTTGGTAGGTTTCTGGGGGTAGCATGCTGGCATGCAGATACAAGAGCATGCTGAAAGAATGCTTTCCTCGGCAGAGCCAGAGGGACATGGATTAGTGTGGTTGACGGGAACCCTGAGCTCCATCCTCGAGGCCGATTTCTTTTGCCACAGCTGAATTTCTGAACACAGCGAAATTTCTGAACACATGTCTGTGCCACATACAGCAACATGCTTTCTGGAAAAAAATGTGGTGTGGGACATCCTGTGTCTAGAATACTTGCTTTTGTTTTTAGAGATGAGCAAGCCAACTTTGATAAAGTGAAGACATTTCCCCTCTATTCCCTAGGTGGTCAGTGACAGGGCCATGACTCTTGCCCAGACCTCTGTCCTGGGAAGGTGTGGCTGACCGCCAAGTGAGGCATCAAGCAGTGATCGTTTATGAGCTCAGACTTGGCAAACAGAGGCTGATGGCACTGCAGATGCAGACCCACTTCTTGGAGAGGGGCTTCGCCAGTCTGGCAATGGTGGCTCACCTGAGTTATTTCCTTCAGAACATAGCACACAAATAAGTATCTCTCACCACCCACTCTCCAAGGAGAAACTGAACCCAGCCCTTTGTGTCTTCATCGCTCCCCATGCGGTACAAGACAGGGTAGATGGTTTAGTTATATTATGTCCTCACATGACAGATGGGCAGCATACATCTTTGCTCATGTAAAAATGTCACTGCAGCTACAGATAGAGTTGGTGGCTGAAAATGGAAAGTGATGCAGATTAGCATGAACTGAATGGGACAGGCAGGAACTTGAATAAAACACACAGACCCACCTTCTAGAGTGGTTGGTCTCCGATCTGAGTGATTAACAAGGCAATAGGCGGAAAGTCAGACCATCAAGAAATCGGAGTATTTTCAGGTAGTAGATATTTAATTCACCATGATTTTTATCTATTCTGAGGAAGTTGGCTTGAATTTGAAAGGCAGGGCAACTTTTGTAGGTTTCTATATAAAGTAAGAGAGACTACAAAGTTTAAAAAAA